>UXGD01000101.1:0-100330 GCA_900474315.1 Torymus auratus
CGTATTATTCAACGAACTTTCTAGTTCAATTGTGAAAGGCATTATTATTTATTAACAAGATTTCTCTTAAGGTCTAATGCTTTGTATAGTAATATTATTAGATTTAATTCTATTACTTCATTACATCAATTATTGTCATCAATCAAGTATTGTTTCCAACCAGATTATCATCGGAAACGCGGTCTCTGCATGAATAAAATAATTGGACAAAATATAAATATATACCGCAAAAACTTGTAAAATTCTCTTAAAAATTCCATGCAAATGGTATTTCCTCAAAAATACGACATTCTGAAAGAACGCACGAAACTCGTAGATCCATCGTCGTCAATCACACACATGTGTGTGTATAATTGCGGGGGATAAGAAATCGGGCGACATGACCATTCTGAAATACCAGTGTTTTTTGTTAACGTAGATTGATGCCCGGGAAACGTAGAGAACAATTGTATTTTCAATACCTCCCCAGCACGCCATCAAATTCCAAAAATTCCTTCTCGAATCGACACGCACGTAGGGTCAACAAAAACCGCTCCGAATAGTTCCTTCGCCTGAATTTCTATATAAAACAGTAGCCTGGCACTTGTATATTAGAAAGCCCTCGCTGATTCGTCTTGGCGAGTTCCGCATTAGACAATGTCCCCGGTGAGTAAGACGGAGCCCTCGACGGCGCGAAAAGAATCGCGACCGCGCAGAAAAACTAAAACAACGCGAGAGAAAGGGAAGGAAGTTTATCGTTCCGCGCGCGTGGCTGGAGACGAAGCGCGAAATAAAGCTCTGGCGAGCGACTTTGCGACGCGCGAGGAGTCATCGTCGAAGAGAAGATAACTTTGTTCATCGGCCGCAAGTATCGCATCAGAAGTTGTGCAGCGAACACGCGCCTGAGCTGCGGTAGGCGCGAGAGCTACCTTTTTCGCCCTCTCGCGGCCCCTTTATCTCATCCAACTTTATCCTCTCTTTCCTCCTTACTCCATTTCCCACCTCTCCCTCTCTCTCTCCCTCTCTCTCTCTCTCTCTATCTCTAGTTTCGAGGACGTTAGCCCTGTGCGGTGGTATATATAGCTGTATATAGAGCTGGAGAACCTGTACTGTAGACAAACGCATTAGGCGCCGAGTGGATTCTGCCAGCGAAGACACGGAGCTTAGCGCTTGCGCCGCCTGTAATGGTGGAATTAAGATATAAGCTGTTTACGCGTCGCGCCACTCTCTTATTCTCAGAAATTCCTATTAGAAGCGCAGGCGCGCGCTCGAGCAGCTATATACTCGCTCAGCCGGTTATCTGCGTGAGGCGCGATTCGGACGCGTCTGACTTAATTAAGCTTAGAGGGGAATGTTTATCGCGGGCCACACCCCCCAGAGTCCCTGGAAGGTGATATTCGGGCTGTGACGAACTTTGGCTAGAGGAGGAGGAGGCGGGCTGGACTTCCGATTTCGCGAATGAGATAGAGAGATAGGGAAGCGCAGATTTAATTTGAGGTTTGTAAGTGTTCCTCTGGGAAAACGATTGGTCTGCTCGGTTCGTTAGTTTCCTGCCGGTGTAGCGTGCAAAGTATGACCCACATTATTATTGGAAAGACGAAGAATACTTAACGACTTTTTGTTTTCATTGCAGGTGGTTATTGGCATACTGGTGGTCTCGACAACTGCAACTCCGCCACCTGGTTACGTCAAGCAACCTATTAATGACGAGGTAAATGAATCTAAATCTTTAATCTACGTAGTATCAAAAATATTTTTTTAATCTATGATGATATGATGATGATTGTTGCTGAGGAAAGATCTGTTTCTTATTAATTTAGTATTTTCGATCTTTACAATTCTAAATTCTAAAAATACTCTCATACACTCTCCGAAACAAGATAAAACATTGTAAGACACATCAGTCAATGTATTGATCTGGGAGACAAGAATTGGGAACAAATATATCTTTAAAAAACGATGTACGAGGCAAAAACCACTAAAATCAGAAAAATATTATCAAATTTGATAAAATATCAATTCTGAAAATAGTATTATATTTGAATACTACCATTATTCGGGTATAAGAAAAATTAAAGTAGCCGGAGGTATAAATGTTAAATTAATAATATCATAAAATACATCAAAGAGTAAATAGTAATTAAAACTGCATATATAATTACAACCAGTATCGGGTTCTAAATACCAGAGGAAATGCCGACGTTGACGAGGGCGCATATATTTAAAAGTGAAATGAAACGCAAACTGCATAACTATGCATAAATGAAAAATTGAAGAAAATCGACACGATAAGCCGGGGAATATACCCAGATATGTTTTTCATTTCAACTGCTTGGCAACGGGAAGGAAGGAGGTCGGCTTTTTTCTCCCCCGCTCTATCGCGAATTCGCCTCCTTTTACGGCCTATATAACGCCGCGAGTTTACGCGGTCGGCGAACGCGCGCTTTTCTCCTCGGGGTGATAAATTCGGCGTCTTAAGATATCGCTCACCCGTTCGCAGAAATCTTATATTTAATAGACGAATCAATAGTGAATTCCCGCGCCAGAACCATATCCCGAGCGCAATTTCCGCTGAGATTCTTTGTGTAGAGATTGTTACGAGCGGAAGCCTGCACTAGCATAGTAGCAACCGCATTAGCTATGGGCATCGATAGATGTGTGTTCCAGTGCGACGGAGTAGCTTTCACATGTCAGTTGTGCGCCGTTATAAATAAACTTATTTTTTAACGCAAGTCTTCGTTGCAGCCACTACTTCATTAACACTTCTCTAGGCTCATAACCTGGAGAGGGTCCGTAAACCAGAACCTCAATTTTCAGGGGTGCCTATATAGATTTCTGCGGGAGCGCACGTGCGGGACAAATAGAAACATCAGGGGGGCGAGGTGTTCCGCGATAGATCGAATTTCACACCGGCGACAAATCGAAAGCGATAAAATCCCCTTTGAAATTCGTTCATTTCCCGCGTGTGCCCGGGACAATTTTTCAGTTATCACGGCCACAGTGCGAGAGAGAACGGGCGGGTTAAAAGGAAAACGGAAATGTCTATCGCGCGAGCGCGGATATGTGTGCGCGCAGTGTTTATATATATGGAAACATTACTCGTGCACATAAATGTACACGTGCGCAGTGAGGGGAGGAGGTCGGGATTGCGCGCGAATACCGGTTTTGCGAGAGTATAACCTGTGAAGAGAATGGGGGACCCGGGGGTACGCGGTCGAGCGTTCCTCCGCTCTTAATTAAATTTCTCGTTTCAATTAACCGCGGAATTCTTATTTCAATTAACTGGAGATTCAATGGCCGTATGCGCCGCGTGCGCTATTCTTCGCGCACATACAAAACGTGCCGGCGGTATAATAAATGTTGGAACACCGTTACCGGCCGATTTTTTCTCCCACCCTCTGCCCGCGGCGAGCTTTAAGTGACCGAAGCGTGAATTAAACCAATTTTGAGGGGGTTGGGGAGGAGGCTCGAGAAATTAATGGGATTTCACGGAACTAATCAAGCGGCGATATTGAAAAAGAAGAGGGAAGAGCGCGGCGAACTCGCTGAATTGGCCCGACGAGCCGAGGGAGGGCGACAAAAAATTGAATGTCAATGTGTATCGAGCGGGAAAAGGGATTTTCTCGTTTCGATAATACCGCGCGCGCGCGTTGTTGTGCGTACGCGGGTACGAGAGAATCGATGCGGAAGTTGCTGCAGCTCTGCGCCCTCCTGCGCCCCGCGGCGGGAAAAAAGTCAATTCTTGTATGCTAAACAAAATGTGTTTCGAAATTCGAATAGATTTTCAGCGACTAACTTCGATGGCGCGTGCGCGCGCGCGGCTAGAGAGTTATGCATGTGTTTCAGAAGTTCATGAATACATTACATTCTTTGGGTGCGCAGAGGGCTAGGTACTGAAATTGATTTAATAACTTTGCAAAATGAAAAGGTGTATAGCAAAATTTTCGTAACGAGGGGCAAGTTTTTGCCGCAGAACTTTTCACTCTTGTAGATTATTTTTAAAGTATCCGGTTATAGCTCGTTTCACCTATTTTATCAATATTTTTTCGCAGGATAACAGGCTATCTAACGGAAAAGTTACTACAAAGTTAGTTAGGAAGAATTATTTATTTGACTTGTCAGACTGATTTACTTCAACCTTATTGCACGTAAATTATATTTTAACAACGTCATTCATCAAATTCAATTAGCATTCTCCGTCTCTAAATTAATGATATTATTATAGAAACAAGCTTCATTAGCTATCTTATATCTCCGAAACCAACCTCAAACGGAATCATTATCGAAATCAATTAAAATCAACAAAACAATATCACGCGCCACTATCGGATCGAAACTCAAGACACGAGATTAGCGTTCTTCTCTGTCCGCTACCATCTCCCTATGTTCCCAGTCGCGCGAGTATACTTTAATACTTTATCATGGCAGGCCCTCACGGCTGTCAGCCGAAATGGAAAAAGGCAGAGAGGGTAACAACAACAGCGTCGTCGAGGGCGCAGAGATGGGAAAATCACACGAAACGTCAATTACGCGTCAGCGTGTCTTCTTGCTCTCCTTGAACTTTTAATCGATCCGCGCGAGCTAAGATTACCATATTTATAAGCCAGAGCGACTTCTTTCCTCGCGCGGAGGCGGGCTGCGTCTAATGTAGATGCGCGCGGATGGGGGCAAAACTGGGGCGAGAAACGGGCGATAATTCAAATTGCGAGCGAGGCGAAGGCAGCTTTTCCCTTTTCCTTCCGCTCTCTTCGTTCCTTTCTCTCTCTCTCTTTCGCTCTTCGACTCGTCGTATATATAAGTACGGCCGCGCGCGCTGCACGATCGATACGGCCGTATATCAAGCGCGCGCGTGTTGGCTCCCTTTGGTAATGTATATACTCGCTCGCTAGCGCGCTTATTGCCCTGCGACTTAATGCTCGTATAATTGCGAGGAAGTTCGCGGATGTACGCGTCGCGTCTCGGGCGTTTTGCACTTTTTAGCTTTGAAAAAGAGCGTTTCGTAACGATTTTCATACTTTATGAATTTAATCGTCGCGGGGATTTTATTTTGCGATATATTTATTGCTCGTTTGATTGTAACAGGTTTAATATTATCATCAGAAATTATATTTTATATCCGCACGCACGTATCCTTGTATCAGCAATTTTCTTACGTAAATAAGTAACAGTTTGAATTACGACCTGTGATCCATTGTTCTTAATTAGCTGCAGCGCCGTTTTTCCTAAACGCTTCTTGTAACGACTTCTTAATCACGCCTATAATTTATAAATCATGACAACTTTGTTTACGACTCGCCCGTAATCACATATATAAGCTATCCCCACACGCTTACGCGCGTAAATGTAATCTCCTATTGCCTGGCTTTCCATCACGATATAGGTACACATCGTCTCCTCGATCTCTCTCTCTCACTCGCTCCTCCATCAGCGCACGTATACACGCACACATTAGGTATATATACACATCGGTGTCGGACTGCGCGCGGAAAAAGCGCGCGATTTCCTATTTACCTGCCTTATCTCCCTTATTACGCTTAGCTGTCTTTTTTCGCGATTCGATTTCCCGTTCGTAGGTTGGGAATCGCGCGTACTACACGCGAGAAAAATCGACGCTCGTGTAGGCGATTTATTTGGCGAGCGAGCGAGCGACGGATGTCGATCGCGTCTACGTACGTGTACGTCTCCGGCTTGCTCTCCTCCATTGATGGCTTAGGGAATTATCGGCATCGAGAATCCAAACGGTTTAGCGCTTGACGTACGGCGCGAGTGAATTCCCCGGTGAACGGGCGTGAGATTAGGAAAACACGCTAGGGCGAGATCTGTATGTGCGCGCATGCATGTGTGCGGGGGGCGTGTATTGGTGAATCAGGATTCTCGATGAACAAAGGGATATTAGACGAAAATTTTAAAACAGTAATCCTAATGAAAAGTTTCATTTTGTTTTGTAAACTGTAAATTTAGTATGCTTTCTTGTAATATTATACAAGAAAAGTTTGTTTTTTCGTTTACTACTGCGCAGGTATATTTAGTTTTCGTAATATAGAAAAGTGGAAAGTATTGATGACGAAACGTATAGCATATTTCGCGTATTTACATATTGGAAATGCATTCGATACTCGTAGAATGTCTTTATTTTAAATTCAAAATATATGCAATATCAAATTTAAATGGAACAAAGTCGAAATATTCTACAACATTATACGAACATATTCAGTCAGCGATTTCTCTGCAAAATGTGATGCTTTATATAAACGCGCAATATCATGCAATAGACCGCAGAAATAAAATTCATATTTCTCGTATATTCCAGCAGCTCTTGTAGCTTGGATTTTCAGAAGCTATTCGACCAACTTGACAAATGTACAGCTAATCGATAAACAATGGAATATTAAAAATGACATTGCGAAACTTTGTTCACTGCACTTTAACGCGCGCGCATATATATATATACACACACTCGCAAACTCGCCCCATGAATTTCCAAGTGCTCGATACTTTTGCAGTAAAATGCGGTTGTACGAGTCATCATATAACGCTACAGAAATTAACAAAGTAAAAGTCCCTGTCCGCGCTTCTCTCGAACACGGGTATATAACACCAATAAATACATCGCCAAGCTCGTAAGTCTCTCCATCTATATATATCATTCGCGAATATAGATGCATCGAATCCTTTCTCCCGCCCCAATTCCACTTCCACTCGACTTGTACACACGCACGAGAATCGCAGAGAGAGAGAGACTCTCACTGTGTGCGGAGGCGGTAGCGGCGCTTCATACATATCACAAAGACGAGCGCCGCAAGTTTTCTCCCGTATATATATATATATATATATATATATATCTGGGCTAGCAGCGATTCTGAATGCCCCTCCCTCGGACTCTATTAGGGCATGATAAGCTCGTTTGCGTAAGTTCGTCAAACAATGGAGAGAGAGAGAGAGAGCGAGCAGGCCGGGAGGATATAGTGGCGGTGCACTCTGGGTATAGTTCGGAAACGCGATTATCTCCATAATGACGACGAGCGCCCAGGAGCTGGTGGAGGAGTGGCTCTAATACCAGCGAGCTAGGACCACGTCGAAGCCACGTCGGCCGATGATTATGTATACATATATGGCTGTGTGCGCTCCCGAGAAAGTGTTAATCGCTCGATGAAACGTAAACAGGTACGCGTGTATAGTATGCAGGGGGCGATTATTAATCGATAAGCATTACGCGATATTCCGGTGTAATTGAATCACCGGCCTCGGTGTCGTGCGTCACAGAGAAAACGGGCTCTTCTTTGTGAGGCTAAATGCGCCTAAGAACAGCCATTATGTCTAGATTTAAGAGAGGGGAGATGGGTTGAGAAGATTGGACGTTAAAGCGTATCATTTGGATGGAAAGCCCGCTGAGAGGCGTGAAAAATAATTAAATGCCTACTTACGCGTCAATGATGAATAGTCCGAGATGTAACCTATAGTAGGCTCAATCACGTTTCACGAACAACGTTACACAGTTTAACGGGCGTCTTATATCCCTATGATGAGAGATACATTCCAAGGAAAGGAGTGTTATGATAAAATGCATTAATGCTTTTGAATTTCTAAGTGGCAAACTTTACCTGGAAGTCAAATTGCAAAGCATCATTCGACGCGCCTAGTTTGCTTTAGTGTAACTGTGTCACAAACACTGAACATTCAATGTTTCTTCTATAATAGCGAAAATTATGGCATACAGAGTATTCCCCGCAAAAGGATGCATTATTCACGATCTTCCATGCAAAGCAATTCCAAGAAAAGCAGATACTAAGAGAATTTAATTACGAAAATATAGGCTGCGCAGCTTCATTCGAATTAGTTTCCGCTCGAATGACATGTTTTTATTAGGTGCATACGCGATTCTACAAATCACCATGTCTTTAATGATGTTGTTTCAGCATGACTGAAGCCCAATAGGTGATGATGATGGATGTGTGTGTTAGTTGTAGCTAGAACTGTTATTCCTCTGAGTTGGCACCGCTATAAATGTCATTCTCCATTACGATCATAGCTGATACGTGCATGAGATTAATGATCGAAATTATTTCTCACAAGACTGATATGTGTGATAGGTCTGAATCTTGGCCATCGAGTGGTTCAACAGCTTTCACTAAAAATTACCATTTTATCGATTTGATTTATAAAGCGAGAATTATAGGAACAATAACAATATTATGTTTCTCTAATAATCGCCTTCGTCTCTTGTTATCTTATATGAATCTGAGGTCTAACTTGTATTTAGAGATACGATGAGTGACATCTTCATAATATAAGTAAGATAAATCTTTGTAATTTTTAGTTCAAAAATATTTAAATTTATAAAGCGATAAGCTATTGGTTGTAACATACTAGAATAATATTTTTGAGAATAATTTCGTGAATATACCGGTAAAATACGACTCAGATGTTATTTTTAGCAAGAGTTCTTTACTAAAACATTTCGCATGCATAATTTATCTACAAACTAGTATAGAATTTCATTTTCATCGAAATTATATACATACATGTCATCTATACATTATTAAATACTAAAATAGTACAGAATATTACGTGAAAAATATAAGTAAAAGTCTTTACGCTTTAGTTTGAGCTTTATACTTATTAGTTATAAATGCTAACTTATATTCTTTTTGTATTCAAATTCCAGTAACATTATTATAATACAATGGAAACACAAAGTTCGACGTGTCAAGGGAAAAGTAGACATTGTCTGCTTCTTCGGAAGAAAGTTGTAAAAACAATTCCCCAGCAAATTCGCGCCTTTCGTCACAGCAACCGCTCGCAACTATGCGAAACTCGCCTGCGCGCTCTCTCGCAAAGCGTCAAAAAGTCCATTTCGGAAGCGAATAGACCGGTAAAACTCACTCTCGCACACTCGCAATTCCACACAGAGCCTATGCTTGTGTATGGTATACATACACAGGCGTTGCCAGTCCACCTGCAACAGTAACCTCCTTACAAACGCCTCAGATCGCTTCATTTTTCCCTTTCTCCTCTTTTCCTCCTCGGTGCTCCACGAGGTGCTCCATTTTCCCCTGCATACAGCCCCGCGCGACTTTTCTCCTTTTTCTTTCTCGCGCCTCGTCCGTGCTCGCGCGCGAGAGAAATAGTTGCCAGGGAAAAATGCAACGCGTTACACACACACACACACATGCGCGTGCGAGTGGTATGCGTGTGGGGAAAATGCGCGAGCGTAAACTTGGGCGTGCCTATAATATACATATTTTCTGGGGAAGGCACGCATGCCAGTCAGCGTATAGAGGAACGAGAGAGCCACGTGAGAATTTCTCAGATCAGATTTTTACGAACGCAGAACTGGCGTATATGCGTTGGTAGTAGGTGACACGTGCGGCAAAGCTTATTGGTACGACGATATAATATAGTAGATTGAATGCAGGCGTAAATCAAAGAAAAAATAATTGAGGAGTATTTGGAAAGAGATTGCTGAGGAATTAATTATTTTGGTCTTCTTACGATTGTGTTTCTTGTTTGTTCAATCGCAAATTCTCGTCTTTAGCCTGAAAATGGAAAATGAAATCTGAATTTTCTTTGAACGCTAGCAAACATTTCCCTATTGAAAATGCTCGGAATGTGGATAGATCCGAGAAAACTTTGTTACTGCGATATAACAATTGTTTAAGATATAAAAAATAAATAAGTACTGGAATTCGATTTATTTACGGTACTTCTCATAGGGAAGTATAAATAAAAACCGTGATTTTTCTATTTCATTTTCTCTCTTTCACTCTAGTCACGATATAGACTTTCTTACTCCGCTTCCCCTAAGTATAAAAAATGGCGTGATCCGTTTAAAAGTATTCCGTTTTTTTCTTATTTCTAGCGGAAAGAAACAATTTATTGGCAATGAAAGATTTTCCGTTTTCTACCAAAGTATGTTTAGGTTGTAAAATCTATATGAAAGTGTGGTTCAAATTATTCTAACGTTACTCTGTACTTTTTATATATTTAACTTAATTATTATTCTAGAAAGTTTGAATTCCACAAATTTTCGTGCGTTATTGATAATTCCAAGACATGAGCAATAGTTTCAATGATCAAAAAGAAATTTTACGTTTGATAAAATTGTGTTTATTTATTTCAAAATAATTATAGAACTAGTACAGCTCTATATAGATAAACCATAAAATTAGAAATTTAGGTTAAGAAATGATCCATCCCGCGTCACTTCATATTCCTCTATTTAGAATAATTAACTTTCTTAGCACACTTATCGCACTTTGTGGGGCTCTCAATTACCATAGGTTTCTAGCTTTGCGCTAAACTATGATTTGTTTCTTTAAATACACACGTCTACTCAGCAAATATACCGATATGATTATATATTTACTTTACTAACAACAGTATTTAATATAATAAAAATATAGCTACACTTTAAAAAGGTTAAAACGTTTGAAAAACTTTTTCCGATGCCTTTGCATCATCCTGTAAAAGAAGAAAACCCATTACCCAGAATCCCTCTACAATTTTGCTCAATATCACCGTAGAATTTATTTCATCCAGTCGCCGTTAGCGTCGACAACAATTCAGTCCCTCTATTACACCTCTCGATGAACTTCGTCAGGATTTACAGAGATTACCCGTGTCGGGGACACTCGCCCTCCGCTCTCCACCTCCTCCCCCCTCTTCGCTCTTGAAATTCCTCTCTCGCCTCTATAGGTACATACGTATACATACATTCCGGCTGCGCCGGGCTCGCGTGTATGCAATGAAACGGCAACGAATCGCTAAATGGGCCGTGCACTTGGATCACCGCGCTTCCTCGCCCCTTCTCCGATCCCCCTCTCTCTATATATACACATCCCTGAATTTTATCTATTAGAAGTTGGCGGAACTTTTATTATCAAGGCATTTATTATGGGGGAGGCAGGTGGTCGTGAGGAGCGGACGAGACAGACGCGAAAGTTGAGACCAGGAAAAAGAGATGGAGAGTGAAAAAGAATGTAGAGCGTGAGACGGTGATGCTGGAGAGAATTGTGTGCGCGGGAGAATGGGGAATAAGGTGGAGGAGAGCGAGTGTAAAATAAGAGTGAAAGTGACGGGAGTGTGATAGAGGGGAAGGGTTAAACTAAAGAAGAAAGCCGAAAAGAGCGCCGTCGTTGGTGTGGATGCAGGGAGACCACGAGCCTGGCTACCGCATTATGAAGCATCGCAAATCGCCTCCTAGATTTATAGCGACACCAACGGAGGATTAATAGCGCACTTATAAGATATTATTAACGGTCGCTTACTGTCTGCCGCTGCCGCCACGGTCGTTGCTGCTTTTGCGGCGCCTTCTCGCTTCCTCGTCCTTCCACGCGTATAAACGTCTTAATAACCTGTGCCACCACAGAAACTTTCGGTGATAAGTGATAAGGAATAGCAGAAGCGCCGACTCCCGCGAGAAGCGTTAAGTGCGCCTGCTTTTTACAGCGCGACAAGAAAAATCGGAGATACGATATGTATTTATTTCTTGTTAAAAGCATATATATATATAAAGAATCAAAACTGACCGTTTATATTTTTTTATGGAGGACAGCTGATAGCTTTGTGGGAAATATTTCGATTACTCTTCCTGGAAGAGTGATATACATACATATATATTTCGGTCAGTTTTGATTTTTTTTATATATGGAAGCCAAATACGCTTTGTGGGAAAGAGTTCGATTACTCTTCCTGGAAAAATCTTCGATACATGAGACTTTGCAAAACGAGATTTTATTTTACAAGAACGCTCATCTAAACGAAACCATTTTTCTATGTTTTCATTTGAAATAAACTTGCTCGCGAGCTACACCATTTGCACACACGCGTGCATTGCATATAGCCAATAGACAAACAACAATCGCTGCTGCGGGATGGACCGAGTTGAAAAAAGAAGAATAAGATGCTTCGCGTTTCAAAAATCATCATGAAGGCCACGTTAATACCACTCCAGCTCACAGTTCCGAGTCCGAATTTTCGAGTTATCAACAATTAATCTGATAAATTTCTCTTATTACATAAATACGCTCGACGTGAGTCACGGAAAAAAAGTGATTGACGGGTCGTAGAAAGCGCCGGTAGAATGCGACTAATTTAAACTCGCTCGCGCACGCGCACACCCGCCTGCGGCACAGTCGTCGCGAGCGAGCGAGGCATTTTTCAGAGGGATATTCAGCAAACATTAAAGGCTTGATTCCAGTAAAACGAGGCAAAGAGAAGAAAATCCTCATTCATTTCTCGCGGACGTGATGACGGCTCCTTGCAATCCTCTCGATATTATAGCTGCCGCGCTGCATTCTGCCGGGCGAACGACGATTATAAACGCGCGCGAGCGCTTAACTTTCCATTTATACCGCAGACGCGTGCCCTAGAAATAACTGCCCGGGGCCCGCTACGTGTGTTATGTACCTGCATGGGCCAGCTATATATATTTGCACGGCGGTGGGTGATGATTGTTGTCGCGAATCGAGTTACACTTTCACGAGTCCGCGCCCATCCTCCTGATCGCCACTTACACGCCTGTGTATTATACACGTACGAGAGCGATCTCTTTTACTTTTCTTCTGCACGTCTCCCTCTCTTTTCTCATTTTCACCGTGACCAAATAATAACTCACATTTTTTCACGGGAGAGTTAAATTGGCGTGGCAGCAGCGGCACCAGCTGGAATTAATGACTGGTTTCACTGTCATTTACGTGCAGTTCTATATAACTAAATAAGACCAGGCGTTGAAAAGGTGAAACGGTATGCTGCGCGCAAATTGGCCTGCATGGATGATTGGCTCAAATGATTTCGAAAGAAATATAGATTTTACCTCTGTTTATACCAGTGATTTTCGTATTAAAGCCTCGGTGCAGAAGTTTGATATTATTTTTTATTTGAATACAACGCGACTGCTGATAAACTCTCTCGACTATCCACTATCGAAAAAATTGTACTCTTTTATTATAAAAAGAGGCACGTTTTATATCGACATTTACTATTTAAAATAGCAAATTTTATTGTAATCCGTCAGAAATATTTACCGGGAGTTTAAATCGATTTAATATTTTTTTATTACATCACTTTAGGTGATTTTCGATATATTTAATTCATAATTTTACATATTAATATCATGAAATAAACCAAATAAAAAAAAAATTAGAAATCGTTTTATGAACAACCAGATTGGATCCTTGATGCGGCATGGGAATCAGATGCTCGAATCACTTACCTATGACAACATTAGACTGAGAGATTTTAAAACTGATAATTACGTATCTTCAGATACATAAGCTAATTTTTTTAGTTAAAAAGTTGAATAACAAGTATAAATTATAATTATCAGGGGACAAATTAGCTACTAATAATGTATTTATAAGAGTAAAAATAGCTTCTAATAATGTATTCATAAGAGTAAAGGGAAATAGAAAGTTAATTATATCGAACCAGTTTTGTCCTGAGAAGCTATTATGTGAGATCGATATAATCTGAATATTAACGAGGACGACAATAGCAACACTAAAGCGGGCTGTTAGGAAGCTTGTTAGTTCCAACTTGAGCAAATTTACCACAATTCATTATAAAATATAACATTTAATATCAATGTTTTTACATTTTTTATTACAAGTCTTCCTAGTTTTTTTATTATAAAATATAAGATTGTATAATTTTTGGCACGACCGCATGAGGGCTTCGTGCACACGAAATTCCGCTTATCTAGTAAAAAGTGTTAAAATTAGTATATACTCACTTTAATAATATTGATGGTAATTGTTTCAACTAAATTCTCCCTTGTGTACTTATTACCTGAATTGAAAATATTTCTTTACATATAAACTGTTTCTATACTTTCGTGAATATTTCTATGCGAATTAGAGTAAACACAAAAATTATATGCTAAATATTACTTGTTTTCTTTACTTGATTCTATTTCATGCTTTGCAGAATCCCCCCTCGTACCAGTATAAGTATGCAATAGAGGATGAGACGGGAGATGGCCAGGGCAAGACGGAGGCGCGCGAGGGTGAGAATGCCAGTGGTCGATACTTCGTGAATTCCAAACGATCGTCGACGGACGTCAAGTACATCGCCGATGAATGGGGCTATCATCCGCTCGTCAAGTATGGATCGTCCGACGATCACAGCAGCTCCTCCGCAAGCTTTGCTATTGGCGAGAAAGCCGTGAAGGATCTGCAAAAAGAGGAGGTAATACTTATTAAATAATACTATGATTTAAGTTGAAAATTTCAAACATACGTGTTCTAAATTATGTGTATACGATAAAATTCGGCGAAATACTGATATTAAATCTTTCATGAGTCTTATAAATAATTGAATTTTATAACCCGTCAATTATTTAAGTATTCTGCCACCATTACTGTACATTTGTAATTATTTCAGCACGAAGCATCAACAACGGACTTCTTAAATGTGGGAAAACAAAGGAAAATCGTGCAAGTAATCCAGCCGTATCACCTAGTCCACCATAATACCGTGGACAATGGCCTTCCCAACTTGAACAAAACGTCAAACTCCCACGATGCTACTCTTAACTTCACCGATTCCAATGTCTCGCATCAGGCTGATTCGAGTTTCGCCACTGTGAATTCGCTACACTTGAATTACATCACCGGAGCGCAACAGATTGCTCAATCCGCGTCCACACCTGGCCACGACGTCCTCTATTCAACGGAACATTTCTCTTCGAAGATTCCGCTACAACTACTGCAACAATCTGATACAGTCTCAGCGCTGGGTAACGATCTGACGTCGACGGTATCGGAGGATCAGTTGGTCGTCGAGAATGCCGGCAGCTTTGGGCAGCGATTGCAGGTACAGGGTGATGACGCCTCAGTTTACTCGACGACAACGGCGACTACGCCCACCTCGAGCCCAGTTCACGGCGCCGCTATAATATCGTCTGCCACCACTCGAGGCGGACGTTACTTTCAGGAGCGCGCGCGCCAGAAAAACGCAAAGCCGTATCTGCCCGACACAATACCAGGATTGGGCGCCTATTCTTCTACTACCTACTCCCCCCTGGATAACAGCGTCACTGCCAATTCGATTGAATCAGTGAGCAATGGCAATAGTGGGCATAGCCGCGAAAATAATGGCATTTTTGGAAGCCATGGACTCATCGAGGCTTATTCAACATCTAGCAATGTTCCGCCGACAATACCTAATCCTTTTTTAATAAACTATTCGTCACAAGGCGTGCTCTCAAGCGCCTCGAAGGATACGTCACTAACTTCTGCCGAGAAAAAAGAATACGGATTCTCTAAGCCTATTGTTGTGCCCGATGTGCCGAATGAGAGACCGTTTCAATACAGCACTACTTTTGAGTGCGAAGATGATGTCACTTTCTCCAGTACTCCTGATCCTCTGGCATCATTCAAAGATACTTTCGGTGAGGGCTTCGGCGGTGCATGGTCTTCACACATATTGAATCCTATTCAAGCGGGAGTGTCTCTTCTCAATGCTGGCGAAGCCCACTTAATTGACAGTACCGTCACTCGCGATGAAACGCCACCAGCACCTGTCAAGGAGGAAGTCGAGGACACTCCGCAATCTGATCAAGCAGTTCAACAATTAAATACTGTGGCAACTCAGGTCAGTAATTACGTTGGAATTAATCCTGCATTTGGCGATCAGCAAAGTACACCTGAACCACCACAGCAGCAACAACAGCAGGTGCAGCAACAATCGCAAGCCCAAGACATCGAAGTACAGAAATCGATAGAGCTGTATCCGAGCTCGGTCAACTATGCAACACATTATACGGAGCAGCCACCGAGCACGCAAGTAGCGCATATCGATCAGGAGCAGCAAACGCAACTTCAAGAGGGGCAACAGCAGCAGCTGCAGATACAGCAATACCTACTGGCCAACGCTGACTTGAATTCTAAACAAGGAGGGAGTCGGACGCGTGGAGAATCCTTGACGAAGGTCTACGACATCAGTGACAATTATTCGAAGGACTTGGTAGCCGAACAACCTGTTTACGTCGTACCACCAGCTACTTACGTTGTCGAAGATACCTCTGTTTTGAAGAATAACCTGCTGCAAGAAAAAGTTCAGCTATATCAGACAGATGTATCAGAAAATGACAATAATTTAAAGTCTGAACAGCAGCAAGGGCTTCGTACTGAAATTGAAAGCAGCGTAAATCAGCAATCTTATCAACCCTTCGATAGTACTGGCGCATCCTATGTAAGTGAAGTTACGCATGAGCAGCAACAGAAGATTCTTCTGCAGCCAGAGGTCAATGTAGCAACTATTCTGGAGAAAACCGTACATGTGCCTCATGCTTATCCAGTTGAAAAGATAATTGAAAGAAAGGTACCGTATCCCGTGGAAAAGATCATTGAGAAGAAGATCCCAGTACCACATCCATACCCAGTTCCAGTTCCAGTTCAAGTACCCGTTCCGCAACCGTTCCCTGTACACATAGAGAAAATTGTGGAAAAGAAAGTACCTATACACATTCCCATTCCACATCCTATTCCAGTTGAAAAGCCGATTCATATTCCTGTGACGATCGAGAAGATAGTTGAGCGAAAAGTACCGTATCCAGTCGAGGTGACGAAATACGTGGAGAAACCTCTTACAGTTCACGCACCCTATGGAGTTAAGTACGGAGTTAGTTATCAACAGATCATGAAACCACAAAATCATGGTCTATATTCCTTCCACGCAAATAGTCTAGCACCCTTGTATGCATTCCCGTTATCGAATAATCTCTACAGCAACAGTGGTAGTAGTAGCAGCAACATCGCCGGTAATAGCATCATAACCAAAGCCGCGCAAACAAACAACGACATCAATTCCAATCACTTAAACCACAGTCAGCTCTTCCAGGGCTACTTCTACGAAAAACCATCTATCCCCTTCATCGAAGGTAAGGAGAAAATCGAGAGCAAACAATTCGTCAACACCCAAGGTGGGACGAAGAAGCTCTCATACAATTCTTATGCGGTACCAAGTTACCCGCTCTCAAACACGCTTCTACACAGGCGGCACGCGGTCGCGTCAACCGTTCATCGACCAAGCAAATCCGAGCCACGGGACGACTATTTCGGTCCAGTACCTCCTCTTCTTCAACTCCAGCGTCAGTCGTATGGATTTCAATCGAAGACGTCGTCGTTCGCCGCCGGCTATCCGTCGCTGGCCGACAGAACGCAGGCCACGCGAAAGTCGCGCAACTATGAACCTGCACGCGCCCACGAGCCCGTGCGGTATCCACAAAAAGGCAATTTCCGCCAGTCGAAAATCGAGTATGGTTTTAAGCCACCGATGGTTCCGTCCGTGCAGTACGACGAGGAGACGGCTTCGAAGGTCGAGAGCTGAGCCGTCGCATTAAACAGACTTTGAGAATCAAAAATTTAATTCGTCTGGTGCACTTATCTTTGTGATTTTCAACTGTTGGTGAACGCGACGGCTTTGAAAAATATCCTTAATAGAGCTTACTTTTGTTAAACAAATGTAGACGATGAGCTCTTTATTGATATTGTGTCAGCAGTAGTGACTAGATCAGGGTATTTTGTATATTGTATTTTTAAATCGTTATACTTAGTATTAAGGTAAATTAAGAGTCCGAATAGGCTTAATTATTTAATTTCATCGAATAATGTTATTTCAGTATTTTGTAAGGTGATTTTTAAGTATAAGAAAGCCACGCGCAAATGCGAATGTAATAAATTTTTTTAATAAAATTCTGTGAATAGTTTACCTTTTATATAAAAAAAAAAATTATGTTTAAATTGCGGTTATTTCCATTATATCAACTTCCCCAACACTTTCTCTATTAACTAGAACTGCGTGGCACTCATTAGCGGATTCCATTGACTAATTATTTTTACAGCTGTTCAATAGTGTCACCGCGTTTAAAAACGATCATTAGCATTTCGCAAAACCAGACCGTCGACCAAACCCGCCGCGGAAAAAGTGTACTAATGCATTCGCTCTGTACATAAACACACGCGCGGTCGCGCAAAACTCGTTTTCGCGGCTTTCTCATTGAGTTTCTCATACGTAGTGGCACGCGCGCTGGCGCGTCTACCCACCGCTGACGGTTTCATAAAATGAGACCGATGGAGATTTCCGCCCGGGCACGCGTGAGACGATACAGTAATTCAGTGTGTGGCAAAATAAGGGCGCTCTTACGCATGCTTGAATGGAAATTGCGCTACTGCCGTTAAATAGAAGCACGCGTATATGAGGGACGCGCTCTACTGATGTACCCTACCTGTTAAGGGGTAGCGCAAAAAGCCGTTTAACCACGAATCTCTCGCGGACTCGGGTATGTTTGTGTGTCCGTATGTGCGCGCGTGTGCGTGTTCGTGTGAGCATACAGGAGAACCTTGTTCTGACCTTATTTACAGATACGCGGGCGCGCGCGCACACACACTCGCTTGCGGATAAGAAATTGCCGGTGAGAAGGAGGACGGACTTGCGGCTCTCGCACATGGCAACTGCCACACGGTAAAGGGGTCATGTATCGCGCTGCTCCTAAGATGCTAACTTTGTCGGGTTGCATGAGGTACCATGTGTCTGCACTTCGAGCGCCGGGGCGTGTCTATTTTAGTAGAGAGGACTATCGGGTTGACAATGGCTAGAACGAAGAAAATGACTATTTACAAATGTTAAAAATTGATAAAGCACAACATCGAAGGTTTGTAAAATTCGCCGTTTGAATCCATCCATAAATTGGAATTGAAGGGCCGACAATATAACAATAGCTTTAAAAATTTTAACTGGCGTGAGATACAAAGTGAAACTTTCTATTAAATTGATTTTAATCCACTCAAAATACACTATTTTCATTGAAACATTAAAAATGTTATATTTGAAACCAGTTAGAATGTTTGAACACAGTTATTACATAGTCAAGAGTTAAATTCTATTTGACGGATGAGTGTCAAATGATTGGCGAACCAAATTATTTTAAACATTACAAATATAGTGGTTAGAATATCAGCTTCATTGAAGTTTAATATTGAATTATTACTCTTAGAGAACAATCAATCTCATCTCTAAATTGACATTAGGTTGCGAATAGCAGATATACTTTTACAATAAAAAAGTTATCAAAAATATTCGTTTTCAATTTTATAAGTATCTTTATATTCATGTGTTTTACAAATAAATTAATTTTTCATTTAGAGAAGATAACATTTTTAATTAAGTCTGCAAATAATAAACACTCTGGCTATTTTGCTACCGCCCCGGCACATTCAATATCACTCGCAATTACTTACGGCTTTGGTCTCGGGGCATTGCAAACGGGAGGACAGAAAGAGAAACGTGAAAAGGGAGAAAAGTGTAAGAAAGAGAGAAGGCCGCGAACTGCCAGAGATATACCGCGGGTTATTCCTTTCCTTTCGCTTGGCTCACGGCGCCCGGGAGTACGACATACGGCAAAAATGTATCTCATCTCACGAAATAGGTACACCGCGACATACAAGCAACGTACGATGCAGCGAACTCGACTAGTCTTAGTCAGTAATGTCTTCTTTTATTTTTGCTATTTAATATTACGTCTTTCTTCGGGTACTATACCAACGATAACATTTACAATAGGGTTCGCAGTAATCAATCATTTCAATTATTTCGTTGATCATCGATCTTCATATCCACCATCGAAAAATCGAGTCTACATTTTTTGAAGAAGTCGTCAAAAATGTCAAACAGACAGAGATGTAAAATCCAGCGTTGGAAAATACTGGTGTAAGTATGCCGACGATGCTAATACCAGCGTCAAGCTATGCTCTATCAGTAGTCTCTATATCTCTACTGACGACTTTATATACGCTACAATTACTTCCAATCCCATCGTGTCTCACTTACTTTAACCCACTCTCTTTCCCTCTTTTTCTCTTTCTCATCTCGGCTCGTATTCTCGCAGGGTCACTGCAGAGCTGAAAAATCGGGATGTAATATCGGGTGCGCTGAATGGACGACAAGGACGACACTTCGTTCCTCTTCCCTCGGTCTTCGTGAGAATCAAATGAAAAGTGAAATTCACTGCAGTCTCTGCCGTTTATTGCGAGAGAGTAGACTGCTGCTGCTGCTCTTTCGCAAGGCCGGAGAATTTCATTTTGCCGGGTGATGTGCGCCACTCGTAATAATTGTTTATTATTAAAATCGTTCATTGGCTTGTGTGCCACACGCGCTTCTGTTTGAATATCGATGATAATAATTGATCGTTTGTTCGTGCAGATTTATATATTCATCCGCATGTAGTATTCGTTTCGAAACATTACTGTGACAATATTTGGTTAATTGCCAATGATGGGAATTTTCATGGCAAATAAAGTGGGAAATGAAGCAGATGACGACCGTATGGCGAAAAGACAAACGATTATTTATTGATAATTATCCGGCAGGTCAAAACTAAATCAAAAGATTGGAATGTTCGGGGCCAATGCTTAATTAGATCTAGAAATAACAAACTCTTGGACTGTTCTTCTTTTGGTATTGTGGTTATACTTTTTGTATACTTTAAACTTGCTATGGATATAATTCGAGAAAATCTTAATCCGCCAGTGACTCCACAAGTTACGCCTTATTACCTCTCCAAATATCCCGAGAAACTTCGTAATATGCTTAACCCTTTTTATCTCTATCATCCCCTTTTCCATCCCACCTTTTGCAGATTTAACCCAACAGTCACTATAAACTTCAAACTTAGATTAGTTAATAACGTTCTGCTGGTTTTCCTCTCGTTTTCTAGCGCTTCCCTTCCAGCGGTCGCCTTATCTTAGGAAATCTTCCCCTCTTCGGACGATAGTAGCTACGGAAATTCGCAGCTGAATGTGGATGTGTATATATATACTTGTATGTATATATGTATATATGTATGTATATACGCGTGTTTATGTTTATAAAGCACCCGCACAGTCACGAAGGAAAACTCTTAGCTTCTCCTAGGTCCAGAAGCGGTTTCCTCCCTCCAACGCCCAAAGATATTCGCCTTCCTCCCCCTGTCCCAGGATAAGAATGGAGCTTACTTAGCCGAAGTCTCGTCCCGGCTAAGTGTATTGTTGTTTACCAAGTTGCGGGGAGAGGAGGGGAGAAGTAGGGGGATGGCGAGAAAGAATAAGAAGAAAAAGAAGAAATAGACGAACAGCTATTTACATAACCGTCGGGCGTGTGTATACCTGCGAGGCGGGGCAGCGTCTTATTTCGTTTCGAGATTTGTGGAAATCTTCCTCTATATACGTGTGCATGGGCGCGTGGGTAGGGACATTAAAACGGTATCATGCTGCTCTGCGGTTGCTGCCGCTCCAGAATTTATGTATAGAGGCGCAATTTTTCTCCGCGCCGGCTTATCTCGATTACGCGGCAGCTTGCTTATCATTTTCGAGATTCAGCCTCCTTGATGCGCTCCGAAGAGCAGATTGCGCGTCTCGGGAGAATTACCGGCGAAGGATGTATTTTTCGCTTCATATTTTCCGCATTAGAGAGTGGGTTTCATTTTTTCAGATTTAACGCTTTCGCAATTTATGACTAAAATAAGCACTATGAAATTCAGAATGATTATGAGTGGCAAATATTGGAGGCACATTTGAAATTGAACTAATGCTGGACTCGATAAATAATGAAGTGAATATTAAATCAAATGAATCTCCTCATCATTCAATCAAGTGAATAGTTGACGTTGTGTAAAGAAAGCAGCATTTGACAATAAATATTTAAACTGAAATTTATGATACAATGAAACCATATATATTTTATTTAACCTTCCACCTTCAAATTAGGAATAAGATCAACAGCAAAGAATTGGTGCAACAACAATGTTTTCAAGGTATCATTATGACATAAAGCAATTAACGCGTACTGTAGCGATTCATTGCAATTTAACTAACGAATTCTCTGAAATGAAAACTGCACAAAAGCGTCGTGCGAGCTTTTCTTGCTAGAGAGAGAGTGAGAGAGTTAGAGAGAGACAGAGAGCGAGGAAGAGACAGCGAGAGAGAAAGAGAGAGAGAGAGAGAGAGAGAAGAAAGAGAGAAAGAGAGACAGAGAGACAGAGAGACAGAAAGAGATACAGAGAGAGGGAGGGCAGAGAGAGGGAGAGCAAGAGAGAAACCGAAAGAGAGAAAGAGAGACAGAGAGAGAAAGAGAGACAGAGAGAGAGAGAGGGAGAGAGAGGTAGGGGAGAGGGTGGGGAGAGAGAGAGGGAGAGAGAGAGAGCCCAGCGATGGTAGCGCTAGCGCAATTTCATTGCTCGGTGGGTTGTAAATTAAATTGTCGCGTACACGGAATACGACTTTTTCTCTCTTCCTCTTCTTTTCATCGTTTTCAGTCTCAGAATGTTGCATCGGAAGTAGCCGAGGTACAAATCCATCGCCACGGTGAGAATCTACGTGTACCTATACGCGCTGACGAAAACAATGATGCGCGCACAGTTTCCATGCATCATTTTCCGAAGACAACGCCACGTGTGCGAGCGCGGGAAAATCTACTTTTTCGTCGTTTTTAAGAATTCATGAGAAAACCATTCGCCTGAATAATGCATTAACACGCTTTTCTTCATTTGCTTGATGTTTTCTTGCTTCCTCTGCCGCTAGGGCATCGTTCCAAAGTCTGTCTTTCGCCTTTTGCCCACGCAGCAATGTATCATTGCGTGGCTTTTTACAATTCTGGCCGCTCAGAAAATATTCATTAAATTTGTTATGTGTATACGTACACGCTTCGTCTTACTGTAGCTTCCCCTACACGCGCTGCGTCGTTTAAGTATTCTAATTTTTACGTCGGAACTCTAGTCTGTACGTGAAAGTATGTAGCTATCGAGTCTTGCTCGTATTATGATACACAAATTTTAAATTTCCTCGGCTCGGAATTGTCAGTTTTCATGTTTTTAAAATATCCAAGTGAATGCATAAGCAATTGGATGAGACGGACGAGAACAAATACGCAAATTTTCTCCTAAACAAGTTGAGAACTAAAAATTGTAGATCCGATGAGCTTTTTTTTTGTAACGGTGAAAAATTTGCCAAACTAGAGTTTTTAATGAATTTCAATAATTGAAAGACTTGTGGCGTTAGGCTATTGTTACGTAGGTTCTTCATTGAGATCTTGAATTATTCAAGAGAAAGTAAGAGGAACTTTGACATATTATTTTCAACACATTTCCCTAAAGATTGATCACTTCGAAACCTTAAAATAATTTTTAGTTCAATTGTTAGAATTATTTAAATTTGAATGTGCCGTATTGAGAGCTTTTACCATATGCATATTCAATACTGACTATATATAACTTTCACAATTCCTCGGAGTTTTCTGATCAACCCGGCCTCTCCGTGCAATTAGCGAACCTTAAACTGGCACTGCCATGATTAACCTCACCGTTGGCATCCCGAAAGCAAAGACAATTCGTGCAACCTCGTCGCGCATCCACGCACAAACACGTACACACATCCATACGTTAACCGGGACAACGATTCGCAGATAGAAGTGCAACAATAGCACACAGCCCCACGTTTGCGGAAACCCTAATGATACAATTACACAGATGGCTGATTATAATAGGGGGTGCGAGCAGCTGCGCAACGCGCTGTGCGACCTTCGGATAACGAAGGGCATGGGCGCGCACGCGCGTATTAGGGAATCTTGTTACGTGGGATTACCATTCGCGGCTGCCGCTGTTGGCCTTTTGCTATATATACACGTCTGTGTAGGTTTCTGTGTATGGGCAGTTTTTAAGTGGTGGTATGGCAACGGTGAATGGAAATACTGAGGGGGCGCATATAGGACCGGTGGAGATTAGTTAGTGAAAGGGATGGCTGAGTAGTAATCAAGGGATAGGGAGGGGCTGGTCAGCCTCTGCGATAAGATTCACCCGTGTATACCAATATTTTATCATATAGGATATTAATGATATTGAGTGGATGAAAATGATGAATTTATATGAGCTTTGCTCTACAAGCAGTCAAAATCTACCATAATCAAGCGACGCAAAAACTACCCCTCTACTTTGACACTCCGTGTGCAAAGCTCAATTTCGCACATACTTGAATAAAAAATCATGCCCTAAATCAAGCTTTGTACACGTCGACTCCAAAAATACTGTTCGATACACGAGCAAGAAAGTGATTTTAGGTTTGTGTGACCTTTTCCCTCTCGTATCACACTAGTATTTCATATTTCACACTAATATAGAAATGTACTATTTGCGCATACTTATCAATCAATAATAAAAATTTAATACCCTCATCCTTTTCTTTATAATCTTCCCTTTAAAACTTCATCCTTGTGAAATTGAAACCTGAAACTTTTAGACTAGTATATTTTCCTATACCTATGCAAGTCTCTTTGAACGGTATCCAGAATTGCACCTCTTGCAAAGCATTCCCGCAATATCAGCACTGCATATTTCCAGAAGCTGCTTTAGGACGCCTTAAAGTGAGCTCAACGTTGTTTCACCCCTATAAATCGTGGTTAATTACTACTCACCGAGACCATTGCTTTTTTTTTACTATTTTGAACATCCGATCACACATTTTCAAGTCAAACTCAACAGTAGAATTAAAGTTATATGATTAAGTATATTGAAATTATTAGTTGTATGTTCAAGAATGATTGAATCAGAGCTAAGATTCGTTAAAAAATAATTCTCTTTTCGCTATGCCCGCACCTTTTAGTCGCATCAGCGCGAACATACCTATGCTCGTTCGCCTAACATCCGCGCGCAAATCGCGCTACTTGCTTCTGGGGACTCGAGTGAAATGATAACGCTAGCATGCTGACGCTATACACACGGACGTACACTTGGATAATATACCAGACTTGAAGCGTATGTAAGCGCGCGGCGTATTGTGTATACATGGATATGCCGCGTGCGTGTATACCATGTGTACATGTATATACGCGTACTGAATGCGAAGATACAAGGAGGGAGCTGACTCTGGGATCGGAGGGGGCATACTATTGTAGTGCCAAGATGACGAAAATCATTGATTCGGTAGGCATTGTGTTATTTTTCTTCTGTAGGAGCGGTTTGTAATTGGCCTCTTTGTATTGCGGCTTGTGTAATGCGTGAATAGGTGGAAAACTTAATTTACTCAGCACTCATACATTAAAAAACTACTAACTATGAGAGTTATTTGTTTCTTAATGAAATAACTGACAATAGATCAACATCAAGTAGAATTTGATTTAAAATAAAACATACTTTTACATGAACTGAGAATATATTAAATTTTCAGGTGCAATAATTAATGAGAGGGATGTGGCAATAAGTTATAATCGAATTATGCTAAATTAGCATTAGTGTCTTTATATTGAATAATAACAGTTACTATTATTGAAGAAATTTCATTCATGAATAAAATATATTACTAGAAACGGACAAGGATTCCAGATCGTAGCTTAAACACATTCGCTGACTTACAACTTATCTGACACTGACATGAGGACAGAAATAACTCAAATAGCTTTTGCAATAAAATAACGTGTTATGTATATGTAATTGTTTCAAGTATCCATTATAAATATAGGTTGTTAGCCCAATAATGCCCATAATCCGCTGCCCTTCTAGTTTATGTGGAATTCATCTGAAATAATTCTATTAAAAGAGGGCAAGAAAAGCAATCAAGCATATAAACAAAGAGTCCAGCGCAGCTATATTTTATTTTGGTCTCTAAGTTTGTTGCTATATGAACATGTTTATAAGATAGTCGAAAACCATCCATTGGGCATCAATTGGTTAATATAATAAATAATCACATAGAAAAGTTTAAATGATCATAAAAAGCCATCTATCGAATGCAGATACTGTACTGTTATTGTTCTACCTAAATAACCTAATAATTAACGATTATATCATAAATTATATAATCCCAATCATCTTAGGAGATAACTAACATCTTATCGATATTTTTCAGCATTTACTGAAGGTAATAAAGCCTTATTTGAAAGAATAGAATCTTGTTTATAATTTGTTCATATACAAATTAATTGTATTGCGCAGCATTCTATTTCATAATTAAAAGCAAAATATAATATTCTATAATTTTCTAAAACTTAAAAAATGTTATTAACTTATGTTCAAAATTATAAAAAGCTCATAAAATATTAATATTAAGCAATTAAAATGATTGTGACATGTTAATCATTGTGAATATAGCGTCTTTTTACACCCAACTTGTATATTGATCGTTTACGTACTCCATTCACTTCGACTCCATTAAACTGCGGTTCCTCCTTGCCCTAAAATCCGCCAGACGCAGCTCCTCGAGAAAAATGAAGAAGGAGAAAAGAGAGGGAAAAGATAAGGCACCTATGCGCAAAAGAGAATTTGAGTGCCGCTGAAATTGCAGAGGTCCATCCGACTTTCTATGCAAATGGCAAAACTCTCTCTCTCTCTCTCTCTCTCTCTTTCTTTCGCTCAGTCTCTATTTTTCTCTCTCTCTTTCTTCATCCCTGGGTACAATTAACGTCACGCGGGCACGGTAAAAACTGCTGCGCTGCTCCCTTTACTCCATCCATTTTTCTTTCTCTTACTTTGTTGATTCCTTCAGTGGGGCTCATTATATTTCTCTTAGTCCTAAATGTTTCTTTTACTTATTTCTTCTTTGTCTTTCTACTCGAATTAGCACCATTTATATAGAGAAAAGATGAATTTCGGAGGTGAAGTGAGTATTACGGGTGTTTATATAATTGATTCACGATATAGATGGTCCTAGTTATTTAAAGCGATGCGCGAGAAACAGAATGAGATAGAGAAAGACAGAAATACAGAAAGAAAGAAAGAAAGAAAGAAAGAAAGAAAGAAAGAGAAAGAGAGAGACAGCGAGAGAGAGAGAGAGAGAGAGATTTCCGTTGCATATTCAAGATAATAATAATTTCACATGAACGACTGATTTAGTTCACTGTTAAATTTTCGAATCACTTCGATATAATATCATCGTACGCGGGTTCATCACCACAGTAACCATGCCATCACGGCAATCGTTATCATCATTATCTTTGTCATTATCGTCGTCTTCGTCCCCGTTAACGCCGTCGTCATCGCCATCATCATTGACATCGATATTGTCATCGCCACCGTCATTGTCATTATCATTAGATCGGTTATTGATCGCAGTCACAACCACTTATGAACTGTTTTCGCTAGAAAATTGTCCAAAAGCGATCGAACGTTATCTCAATTTATAGTGATTGATTGACAATATCGTTCAGATCTCATCCATCATAATTTTGATAAAAACACTAAATTTACCATTACCTTTTCTTAACGTAACTTGTGACATAATTCCGTACAATACTGTTTTTTTTAAATTTTATAATCTTATGGAAGAACTAGTCTGAATAATAAGAATAATAAGAACTAGTCTGCTTTATTCTGAACACAAACAATACAACTTTCAGAATAAATTTACTTTCATTGGTTCTTTAAATATGCAAACTGCACAATCATTATTGTGAATGTAAATTCACCTATACTGACAATTCATCAAACCAACGAATGTCGTAGCTGAAGGCAGAAACCTAGCTCAAGCACAGTAAACTCGAAGAGCGATCCCTCAATATGACCCCTGTGAGCATGCATCTTCTCACAGAATCGGTCTCCATTACAAGAACAACTTGCGGGCGAAAAATCAATTTCCTTGACTGATTCCAATTCGATGACGGCACAAAAGTACACCCGCATATGAAAGGACTATAGCCACAGCTGTATGCCTATATACATGTGTATATTTGTGCGTGTTTGTGTATGTGCATATATGTATATCGATATACGTAAGTACACCTACACCGAAGACGGATCGCTGATTTATCGGCGGCGCTTGAAGGGCAACGCGCGTAATTGAATGTGCTGCGGAACGCCGATTCATCTCGTGATCTTAGTCGCGTGCTTATCTGCGACTTGCGTTCATGCGTATTTCTGTGTATATATAGATACACGCAGACCGATGGAGAAAATATTCCCCCATATATGGTGCGAGGCAATGACCGATGGCCTCACGGACTCTTACTTTTCCAACGTCACCCTGCCGCGTCGTACGTACATTTTTCATTGTTTCTCTACGCTGCCCTCTCGCTCCTCGACCCTTCGGTAGGTACGTCTTTTACGCGTATGAGTGCACAAGACTCACCAGCAGGCTATAAGTGACATCGGCATTCGCGGAGCATTGCGCAATGTGGTGGGAGAAAAAGAGAAAGAGAGAGAGATGTAGGGTCGATTTATATCCGCGAGCGCACGAGGGAGGTCATCAATCCTCGGGGTAATTGTTTGAATGCGCCGTCGAGTCGGGGAACGGGGAGAGAGCAAACGTACGTGAGAGGGTGAAGTGAAAGTGGCAGCTTTTTACGTTTACGCGAGGGTGATATACTCCAAGAAAGTCCTTTGCGAATCAAGAAGTTTGAATTTGTCGGAGTTTGAAAGGCGTGTGTCAAAAATTAAGAAAAGAACCATTTGTTCCATTATTACTGGACCTGACGTTTGATAAACTGTAGAGAATGGGATTTCCTTTTTTTCGAAAACTTAGCCTAAAAAAGAGTCAAGGATAATAATAAAGATTTAGTTGATGAAATAAAATATATCCACGAAGTAGATATTTTTCAAAAATAACTCTTAATCAATACATTATTCATCTAGCGATTTATATTTATCTGACCAACATCTGTATACACTATATTTCACGGAACCTGAAATTCATAATATATATATTTTTAGTTAAAAGCTTGAAAGATTCGGGAGTTATATTCATATTTTTAAACGACAAATTTTATACAAAAATCAGTCAGTTTGTTTTCGTAGCCTCCCCTATAAATTATATAATTGTTGTAGAGGCCTGCAGTTCCTCATTGGTAAAGCGAAGAAGTAGTAACCGGGACTTCAAAGTTCAAGTGTTTTACTGACAAGCGTATACCACACCTAGCCGTCACTGATTAGTACCGATATGGAAACACAAATAGAGCAACGTTAAAAAATTGAAAAGTATTAATATCTTTTGCAACAAGAACTGATGATGCGAAGTAAAGAGGAACCGGAAAGCACCAATAAAATCGTCCTCAAGTATCTTATACGCATCCTTCTCTAAAAAAACTCATCTCCAGGCAAACTTTTGAAACACCTCCCGGCTAAGCAATTATTGACTCGCAAGAGCGACTTTCGCGGCATAACTCGTAAGAGAAGTCACTTCGTCTCGCAGCGCGCAGGTGGATGGAACTCTCGTCTAACAACCTCTTTCGGAAAACTGCACGTCGCCACATCCCTGATAAGGCGAATCCAAGTTTGCCTCCTGCTAACAAAGTAATATCGCCGGCGTCCGCCGAAAAATACGGCGATCGTCGTCGCTCTGCTCTCCAACTCCGAGATAACAGGAAACGAAAACGGAAAATCTCAACTCCCGCCGCGGCCTCGATCCCCCGTGGAAGCCGGCGTTGGCGTGCTTGTTAGCCGGGCGCTATGAATAAGAAAGTAAGAAAGAAGAGAGAGAGAGAGAGAGAGATCCAAACTGTGTGCTCGCGGTGCGTTAGCGTGTGCGGGTAAGACGTCGCAATTTGCCTCCTCTAACAGAGTCCACGCGGTGAGAAGCATACGATAGGATGGATAAGAAAAACCTTCCTCGAAGTTCGATGAAAGCAAACGGAAGCTGTAGCCCTGGGCGTGGAGTGCGGACCATCTGGGTGAAATACCCCTTCCGCATTCTGATTCTCCAGAAACGTGGATATCTTTGTCGAAATACGGTATAGAGATTACGAATGCGGTTAAAAATGTTGCCTTCTGTAATGTTCTTAGTTCTTTTTTTCCACGCGTGTAAACTAAAATGTCCACTTTTTTCCCTGAAAAAAACGGAACCAAAGTTGTTGCACAATAAAAGAAGTCAAAAAAGTGGCCTGTCAATTTATAACCCAATTAAATTTAAGATGTCCAATATAAAACAATGTTATTAGACTTGAAACACTTTTTGTAAACCCGCTATAGCAAATATCGCAACACTCTAACAAGCTCGCCAACGTAAAATCCTTCATTCGCGTTTTTTATCCCAACAACAAATCACACGAACGAAGCCTATATTTACAACGGTCCCTTTCGCCGACGAACTTTATTGAATAAATTCAAGCACGGCTGGAAAAATCTCTCGCACACACCTCTATAGCGCGCAAAAAGACAAAATACAACAAATATCGAGCGCGCGGAGCTGGGCCGCCTGGCTTCGAGACTCGCTGCTGCGAAGGACGCGCATATTTACGGCCCGCATAAACTGTAAATAACGCGGGCACACGCGCACCCGAGCTTTTATGGATTCCACGTGATACCTCTGACGTGGTCAAGTTTTCCCGCCTAGTAGTCAGCAGCGGTGGGAATGTCCTCTTTCGCGCGTCGTTCGCACACACCGCAAACTTTTCGGTCTTTTATGATTAATAATCGAATGCGCGCTCATTTCGTTCTCCTTTTTTCGTCGTGACAAGGGAGATGCGGGAACGCGAGGGAGAACTATTGGGAAGTTTTTCACGAAGCGGAAACGTGCTCTTGACTAATGGCCCGGCGGTGTATGAATTTTCGACGAGGATTTATGAGTGCGTGCTGGGAGGGTCCGCTTTCCTCCCTACTTGCTGGTTCAATTAAAGATCGAAATTAATTTGAAAGGTTTGCGGGTATAATGGATATCCAAATGGGCGTCTTGCGGAGTTCTCTGCGCGGTTTGAATTGATGATGTCGGCAGTCGTGATTTGTGCGAAGTGCGTGCGTCGAATGTAAGAAATGCGGTAGTTTGAGAAATCGAGAAGAAAAATATGAATGTGGGAAATCATGTATATATTATAGATAAGAAGCACAGTTTATGCAAAGAATCTTATATGTTTTCGCTAGATTTCTCTACGGTTATTGTAATTATTCTTTGCGTCCTCAAAGAAACTTTATTGCTTACTAATAAACTTCTTAAATTAAAATAAATAATATACTATACATGCATCAAGATATATAAGCAATTCTACTGGAAATCCATACTTAAAGGCTTATTACACAGAAAAAGGAACAGCAGCACACAGACATAGGATTTAACATGGGTTATTATATCTATATATACGAGGAAATCTTGTATCCTATATCTGTTCTTCGTATATATAGGTATGGTAACCCATGTTAACTCCGTTTCCCGGAGGGTGTGCTATCTCCTTGTAAGTACACGGATGTGCTACTCATTTTGGTAGCAGTATATTCCTTTAAAAACTTCAACTCAGCGAACTATTTCAAGAGCAAAATCAAACTTTTTCCTAAAGAAAAAAAAGAGAAGTATCTTGAAACACTCGTCCGAGAAATCAAAGTATCCTACCCTGCGGTTTCAATGATCGACGAGCGATTGGTATGCGTCTTGCGTGCTTTACTGAAAAAAGATGGAATAAAGAACAGCTATGCCTCAACAAAAGCCGTGCACTGAGTGGTTTCCTCCTTCCCTTACCTCGTTCTTCATATTTCTCCGATGGTGTTCGTCGGAAATCCCTCGCAGAATTAAATGCTCTCTTACTCTTCCCGCGAGATGGCATCGAATGCAGGGCACGCGCCGCAAATGGTTTTTTGAATTGTTTTCCACGTGGCGCCGCTATACACCTTTACATAATAATTTATGCTGCGCGTGGTCATTGAGCGAGGAAGAAGCAATTTTATGAAACTAATTGAACGGGAATGCCGAGGCGGCAGTGACGGCGACCACGTTGTGTCTCTCCATTATTTTTTCCTCCGTCAGCTCGTTTAGCCCGCGCGTCTTGAGAAATAGCTCTCGGCCCCATTCACGACGAAGCAGAACAGGGAAAAAGGAGAAAAAGCTATTCTCTCGTAAGTTGTGTTATTCCGCGTGGACCCGCAAAGTCGAAGAAAATTTTTGTATAGCGACTTCCAGGGTCGTAATTACATTCTTAGCATGCATGGTGAGCTTAAATCTCTTTTTCTATAGTTTTAATTTCTTTTTTGAACTTTAAAGTTGACAGATTTTAGAAAAAGTGGCTGACATTTGAAGAGAAGGACTGTTTTGACTATTTTCTCAAAAACTAGAATCTGTCGCAAAAAAATGATACCGTTAAATTTAGCGTGCACATATTTTGTTTCTTATTTAGTAAAGCTCAAAAAACAAGAAAAACCTTGTCCCATGAGTGTGCCTTAACAAAATTTTTTTTAACTTTTTGAAGACTTAAAAGGAAAATAAATTTGGGAATAGCTCATTTCACATGATAACAAATGCTTGTGTCAAATTTTTTATAAGGTAGTATTAAAAGTCGAAGAGAAGTTATTCTCAAAATTAATTTAACTTTATCTATAAAGTACTTTTATTCGGGATATTATATTGTTACAAAAGTATTGATTTCTTTCCATTAAACCTAATTACGGACGGATACTGAGCTTTATTTTAAGCTATCAAAAATCATTCTCTAAAATCTGATAAAAATTAGTTTCTCGGAAACAGAACACTTTCCTTGTTAATGATATTGATAACAAGACTTTTCACGCTAAAATTAAAAGCATTGAATGGAAGAAATATCTCAATAGACAAAATAATTATTCTTAAATTTATTTCCAAGACTAGATTAAAAAAAAACATAATTCACTATTAAATTGATCTGCGTGTCAATCCAACCATTATTACTTTCACTCGATTTCATTGCCAATTTTTTATAATCGACTATAAAACCACAGCCCATTAAAATAATCCAAGAACTCTTTATATATTATTACTCAGTTTATTACAGCGATACGGATTTCTCAACACAAAAGAAGAAAAGCACGTCGAAATACAAAAAAAAAACTTACACACGCGTACATACACATCTTTCGCGCTTATTCCAAAATAGCGAAACGTCTGCGCTCGAGGCGCGAAGTATAGTCTTTCTCGAGAATATAATTTCCAGCGCCGAGCTCGGATTTTACGGCAAAAGAAAGTAGCCACCGCCACGTACGCGCGCGCGCGCTCGCCACGCATCTGCCACCTATAAACGCCTCCACACGAACCTCTCGATAAACTCGGAATGAGCGCGCGTTGCGTGTTTAATCAAGGGTGAAAGCGACAGTTTTACGATGCCGCCGTGCGCGTACGCGGACGAGCAGAGCTCGGCTATTCGGCGATTCTTCATGTTTTACGAGCGGTATTCCAGGGCGACAATTTGATTTAAGTTTGCGGAAAGAAGCAGGCGCGGGTTTATCGCGAAAGAGGCTGCTTATGAAAATTGCTGAGTTTACCGGGACGTTTTTAAACGGAATATAAAATGTTTACTGTATTCGTGTAGTTACCGGAAGTATGAACATATTTATGTGTTAACTGTTTTTTGAGAATCAACATGTTTTTGCCATCGAAATATATTATAGCCAAGAACGTTACATAACATGAAAGTTATCTAGGATATATTTTAAAATATTTTTGAAATCGTGAGTTAATTACTATTATCAAAATGGATCGTTAAAGTGTTGCTATCAATTTCAAACATTTTTATAACAAACTTTATTCTGCAGCAATATTATTACGCTCTTATATCAAAATAAGATTACTAAGAAGATTTTTGGCATTTATCCTCGCGCGATTTTTATATAACATAGCCCTAACTATGCTAATAAGAATCTGTAGAGTTAATTATTCGGAATCCACTTGGGCTTAAGCGTTCCAAGTTTCGCTAAGCTTGGTGAGCCGGATTTGGATTTAGCCAGACTTATTTTGTTTTCAATATATGGGTTCCCAGAAAATAATGTTTAAAACGGAGAATATCTATCTTCGAAAATTCACTAAATAGATATAATTATGACTAAGGACATAAAAGGTATTATGATTTAATATATTAAATGTCTTGTAAAAACTTAACTTGTTAAATACAAAATTCATATATTTTCTGAAACTTATATTATGTAAATTTAATTATTAAAAATTTCAAATACAAATAAACAGATGAAAATTTTAATAATTTCCTATTTTATACATATATTCATTAGTCGATTCAATAAAATTAACTGGCATTCAATCAATTTTACATATTTATCCGAAATCACGGCTATCGTCCAATACAAGAAGAGCAGCCTCTAAACGACTTCCAGACTTTGGTTTAATCCCTTCATTTCTTAATTCGATAGGGAAGAAATATAACTTGGCTTGATTTTCTCTCTCTCTTCCTCTCTCTCCCACTCTCTTTCTTTCTCTCTTCCCTGATCCTCGTCGCTGTCTGTACCCCAAGAAACGAACGAAAAGTGGATTTCCATTTAACGGCGAATCCAATTGGAAAATCTGCTGTCGCGCCTGCGCACAAGAACGGGCAATGAAATGAAACGCGCAACTTTTCATGCCATTGGGATAAACTAGATTTTTACGTTGCAATAACACCATTAAAGAAGTTTAACACCATTTACAGTTTTAATGTAAGTCTTTGTAATGATCTGAAATCGGGCTTGAGCAGGTAGATGCAGAACGCACAGAACCACTTCACAACTGTTTAAATATTATGTTATTAAGTTATCATGAAAGTTTGAAATTACCATTTTTAGTGAATGTTTTATTAACAAAAAAATAAAATAAAATAAAGTATGTTAAAAGCAAATCAATTAGCCAAAAGAAAAACAGTATTTAAATAATTAAATTGTGTAATTCTCATTACGTACGTAATCCAAATGATGTTCGATATTTATATGCTTCCGTCTACACACGTGCGTGCTAATGTAGCTTAATTTAAATTTGCAGTTTCATAAAAAACATAAGAAAATCTATAAAACAATGTAATAATATGCAAAGTATAAAAGAACATAGAAATCTTGAAAAAAGATTGAGAATTCCCAATCTTAATATTAATGCTACTACATTATAGTTTATTTCCTTCTTGATTGACTAGGTTCTCATTTAAATTGATTCGGAACCTTTCGTAAATTATTCTTTTTTTTTCTGGAGTGTTTAGAATATTGAAGCATCATCATTATTTATGAATAATCGCACCAGTCAGATGAGCCCGTACAATTATTATTACTTTTACTTGATTTTGTCACGTAAAACGCGTTTGATACCGTATTCGCTAGTTTCTCTCCTTGTGGTCGGGTTTTGAACCGGGTCCCCATTGTTGCGTGAGTCATGAAGAGTAGACCCATTGCACCAAAAGCGCTCATTAGCGTAGTAACGTATAGAGAACTCTATCCATAGGACTTGTTATAATTCTCTTTAAAATTCTCTGAGAGTTGACAAAACATTATAACTTATAAGTATGTGAATTCATTACTCTCTGGATCGAGAATGGTAATCTTATAACATCTTAAAAAGTATTGACTTAAAAACAAAAATCTTTTTTAGACTTTAAGAAATGGTTATTAAAAAATGCTGTATATTTAATTCCAGTAACGTTTGACAAACTTTTGAACAAAATCGACCCATACGTATAATAAAGTTTTCATATGACTTTTAGAAATAACGAGATATTTAATTTAAAATTCATGAAAATTCGTGTTATTGAATGTTATATTGACATTGAAATTACATTTATCCAAAAAAAAAAAAATGTTTCCCACTTACCTCTACCTTTAAAATTAACAACTATTTTGCGATTCACCGAAAAACGATCGCGCTCACGTGAAGCAGCCACCCACGCGCCCGGAATTCAGAATCACAGTTGATTTCACGAATTTTTGGTCTACCACGGGTGTTGCTTTTTACCAACATTTTTGAAGATGAGAAACACGCGTACGATCCGTAATAGGTGAAAGTACATTAGTCATTGCGTTATAAATTTGAATTTGACAAAAGCCATTTAAACGCATGCGTGGGTATAAATTATCGGTAAAGAGAACACAGAAGGAAGAGCACCCATCAAATGATCTGTATGAGTAATGTAGTCGAAGTAGAATCACATGTTTGATTCAAATCTTCAAATTGAACTCGAAAAATTAAACATTCGCTCAAATCTTTGGAATTGCTTAAGGAGATACTAATTGTAAGTTAACTTACAAGGGGCACACCAGGGATGCGGGTCCTATAGATTTTCCTACTCTTGCAGGAAACACTTTCTTTTAACAAATAATGGGCACGTGTCTCAGGGTTTTTCTGAATGGGCTATATTTTTTCTACAGGCTATACAATAATTTAATTTTTAGTATTTTTAAGGTTTTTCACATTACACTGTATAATGTCATTGGCTTTACTCAGGAACTAAACAAAAAAGTGACCATTCAGAAAAACCCTGAGACACGTGTCTCACTATGTTTTAAAAGGAAGTGTTTCCTGCAAGAGTAGGAAAATCCAGGACCCGCAATAAATTATAAATAATGTCTAAATTCTAATAAATTATAAATAAAAATAATAATTATAAATAATAAAAATTATAAGTAATTATAAGATTGTCTGCGCCTTTTATTGGGGTCCATGAGTAGCCTCGGCAAGCCGGCAGATTCGTAGAAAATTCTTTAAAAGCTGTTTAACCGTTTCGAAGCGGAATAGTCAAATGGTATTGAGTGATCCTAGTGAGTGCTACGATGTTGAAACTCCAACACAAAGAGCCATGGGTAAGAAACACTCTGGCGTGAACCCACCTTTGCTTCGCAATCTTTATTTTTTAACACATGGCGTGGAAGTGAAACGTCGGTTTAAATCATCTTTCCTCCGCGCTCCATTATGGAAGGGTGAGTGAACCACCGCATTATTATCTTCTCCGATCAACCGAAGAAATTCTCTCACTCTCTTTCTTCCTGCCTCTCTTGCTTTTTTCTATTTCCTCATCGTCTTTATGATATCTTGATTCACGTGCAGTTGCACAATTTTGCTTCTTACCACCAAGGGTCGGCGACTATATACGGGAAGAGACAATGAAAAAACTTGAAGGAAGAGAGAGAGGGGGGGGAGAGAGAGAGAGAAATATGATTGGAAGTGCGGACCGGGGAAAGAAAGTGCAAAGAGAGGAGAAGAGTGAATATACTTCAAGAGGAACTAAGACTGCAATCAAAGTCCAATGAAATTTATATCCTAAGAGAGCTAGGCGCTCGCACTCGGAGAAAGGCGAGCGCATGAGTTGATGCGGAATTTATGATAATTTCGTCGAAAGCCCTTCTCTCGAAATTAAGCCGCGCTCGCGTTCGCTCTCGCCCTTTCTCGCCGGGAGAGAGGGAAAGAGAGAAATTGAGAGGACTGCTAAATTTCGTTGACTATCCGTCTTAGATAAAATTGGAACTGAAAGCGAGGGCGGAGATCTCGCTTTCTCTCTCTTTCTCCCCCGGTCGATCGATTCGTTTAATCTTAAGTACTGACGGAAAGAGAAAGAGAGGCAGGAGCATTGCATGGCTCCCGAAGACAACGGCGATTCTGCGTGGAAATGAATGATATTATAGATGGAGGCGAGGACGAAGGAGAGGCTGAGAGTGGGCGCGAGCGAGAAAATGATCGAGATGATATCGCTCAGGTGAGCTAGTGATTAAAGGATGGGTTCGTATCGACGCTTAAGAGGCTAAAGTATGCGAGTTTTGATTCGAACCTAAGTTGGAATGGTTTATCTTTTGAAAATTTTTTAAAGATTGTGATACAAACATTTTAAGGAATGCCATATGTTCACTCAGAAAAACGATTTTCCGGTCTCAAAACAAAATTCATCCTGAAAAAATCTTGCACTAAAAGGAAATTGTTTCTAGGCAGGTCCTCCTGCAGTTGGATAATTTTATGTTTTGATACAAGAATATTATGCGTCAGTAATGGAGGAATGATATTTTGGGACCTTAGGATCCCAAAATTATTTTTTATAGATATTATTAAATTGCAGTCTAAGAAAAATTATATTAATAACTAATGACACTAGGACAAATATAAATATTCAAAATAACTGAAAGCTTGTTGTTCCATTCAAGTATAATAATTTAATTTTGACATTAATTATTTGTTTGTTAATAATTATTTCATATATGAGAGGAACTCCTCTTATCGCGATGCAATATCACCAATAAGTGCCGAGCGGATATTCCTCCTTTCACAGAAGGAAATCCTCCTGGCCTATTTTTAGCGGAATATCCTCCTTCTACAGGCAGTAGTTTTATATTGGTATAGGAGGACAGTTTACTGAGTGTTATTTAAAGTTAATGATAGAAATGGTTAAAAGTTCAAATAAAATGATTATATTTCGGGGTTTAAAAACCATCGATTAAATAAATTGCCAAATCACTGTACAAGTGGAAAGTATCTTAAAGCATTGCATTACAATTAAATGAGTATTTTAAAATTCTTGTCAAGTATTAATGCTACCGTATTTAAAAGAATATATTATATTTTCAACCATTTTATGTAACTTATATTAAAAAGCTTAAATAATATAGCAACGATCCTTCGCTGGCCAACGCTCATTCGGATAATCTGTTTGAGGTACGTTATTGCTTTCAGAGAGTAATGTTGGAAATGTTTCCATAAAAGATTAATTTCTCAAATAATAGATCATGGATTATCATAAAATTATGTATAAAATAGATTATATTAGGAACAAAGATTGTTTCAACGTCTTTCCGTACATGTCCTCATATATGGGCAAATCCATCATACTTTTAACTATTGTGTGACTATTGTTTTTTTTTAGTAATTTACTGCTGCTATTAGCCTGCCATGTTAAGCACAGAAACCAAATTAAAATTTGCAATTTTAATAAAATAAATAGCACATGGTAAGTGTTTAAGTTAAAGATATTGAACATTGATGTCCGACAAAATTTTTAAAATGAACAAGAAATGAAAAAAATTGTAGAATGTCGGTATATCGTCTGTCAATATTTTTAACATTAAATATATATGTTTATTGTAGGTATATGATTTTTCAAGATTTATAATTTGGTCGCACAAAATTCACCATATTCACCATGTCGCCCCAATTTTCGCATACACCTGCCAACATTTCGTATTTAACACTTTAACATTTCGTATTTAACATTTTAACATTTCGTATTTAACATTTTAACATTTCGTAATTAATATTTCGTATTTTGCAACAAGACGGGAGGAGCCAGTTAATGCAATTCGGGAGAAAAATGTAATATTCAGGAAAGAAAATATTTTGACAACATGATACACCACTCGCACGCGCCGTGCTACGCAATCCGCGCGTTGTTTACGATACCAATGATACATTTTTGGGCGGCCGCGACGTATACAGCCCCGGAGCTTTATAACGATGCATTCACTGGAACTCCCCCCCCCCTATCTCTCTCCCTCTTTCTACCTCTCTCTTCCTGTTATACACAGAGAACGAGAATTAATTAGATGCAAATATTATTTTATATACAACGCGCGTATTCCACTTACGCGAAAAACATTAAGCCTCGCGGGAGGCGGGCGAGAGAGGTCTATCGACATGGGTCAATAACAATCAAGCGGCGTAATTACGAGCGGAGAATGAACGCGACAGTGCAGAAAAACATAATGGAAAGGGATGGCGGGCGCGCGGGCGCGTGCACGCGGGGTGCCCACCGCGAATCGCCGTGGGCGTTATTAATGGCGTTTGGGAAAATAATGATAGAATATCAATCTTTCACTCGATATTCGCATATAAATATTCATGCAGAGAGGAATTCGCGTAGTATATTGCCCTGGCTGTGCATTTTATTCTCAAATGAAAAAGAGCGTCAGTAAATATAGGGAGCAGTACATTTGTTGTCTATTAATAGTTTCGTATTTTAAGAATATTTTGTACAGCGAATATAAGAACGAAGCTGGATAAACACGTAATATTTACAATCTACTTTTATGAAAAATATTTTCGTCAACCTTATAGTCGAGGTATCATTGAAAAATACTTGAAAAAGTGTTTAGGTATATTTCAAGCGAAAATAGTTCCTTATTGGTGAATTTATTCGAGTTGACGTGTGTATTCCAGCTCAAAATCCTCTAAAAGATCCAAAAGTAACGGAACATTTCATATGCACAGTCTTTTTGATTCTTCTTTCGATTTTTTGACAAATTTTGAGGTCTTTATAATTTTAAGACTTTTTTGTATTTTCTTTATAAATCAGACATTTCCATATTAAAATATTTGTATTACTAACATTTACATTTATATAAAAGGGAAGTTCCACTTGTTTGACAATGGCTTTTCTTTCCGTGACATTAATAAGTTTTTTGTCTTTATTCTTATTTTAGAATTACTCGATTTATTCATGTATATAATTTATTAAATTATTCTTATTCAACCCAAATAATAGTTTTAGGACATTTAATCTTATAAAATTACTTAAGTTAATTTCAGAACGATCGTCAAGTTTTGAACAATGCTTTAATAATATTCACCTCTAACCCATTAATTTTTAATTTTTGCCTTATCCTATAAAAACTGGGTAATCTTGTACAATACAAACTCTATCACTCAAGTAAGCTACTTAGACGCTAAAATTGGCATCTCATGCATAATTCATCTTTTACCCCTCCCAACGCTCGCGCACACCTAAATCAAACTCGATTCAGCGCGCGTACTAAGAATGCAGGCGACTTTATATATATGTATTCACACACATACACGCACACACGCGCGCGCGCGCATTCTGCTGATAACAGCGCGATGTGGGTTAATACAAAATTATACGTGGCAGTAGATGGATAATCGAATGAATCCGACTCAATTGCGCGCGGGCGCCAAGAAGAAAAAGAGCGGTGGGTCGATTTGTTCTTGTGCGCACACTGCTCGTGCTGCGAAATTTGCAAGTTAAAAAACCCGACACCGCGACGAGCCATAACACTTTTCATTCAATTTCTGCACGCAGCGAAGGAGAAGGAAGAAGACGCCCGCCAACTTCGTATAAAGAGTGCGGCGAACGTCGCATGATGCGTGTATATATATGTATATATATACGCGAGTGCAGAGATAAGAGACGAGTCCAAGTTTCTCACCCACACGAAAGAAAGTGAGCGAAAATGAGAGCAAAAGAGAGAGAAAGACGGGGTAGCTCAGAGCGAAAAACAGAGCAAGAGAGTCAGAGGGAGATACGGAGAACGACAAAGAGGCAAAGAGAGAGAGAGGGAGAGATAGCGAGAGTGGAGAACCCTAAAGACGAAGAAAGCCTGTGCGCCTCATCAGGACAAATGAAGCGAGGTAGCTCCGCCGCGCGCAAAACACCACCATGAGAGAGAGAGAGAGAAGAAGGGTCACAAGGGGGAAGAGAAGGCATAGAGCTTTCTCCCTCTCTCGCGACATCTGCATATATAGTATACGTATTATTACGGACGCACTCGTATTCCTTTCCGGCCATTAGCATTGCAAATGGAATAAGCAGCGGTGGGAGGGCGGTGGGCGCATAAATATTAATGAAGGTCTGTTTCCTCTCCAAGGTTGCCTTAAGTCTCTCCCTCTCTCTCTTCCTCTCTCCTCTTTCTCTCTCTCTCACTCTCTCTTTATTCTTCGCGGACGTCTTGGAGCCCAACCTTTCGTCCTCTGACCTCCTTCCTCACAGCGGCGGTATCCCTGTGTGTCTCTGCTTCGGGCTTCCTGCCGCATGTCGGAGGCCGGCTGTGGCTTTCCTGGTAGTGGGTAGACGAAAATCGTGGCCACGCGATTTTCGATTCGAGGATTGTCGGCGACCTGGTGCCACTCGGTTGAATATATGCGCATGTGTTAGCGCGGGTGGATGGGCGGCGAGAATTTTTTTCTCTGGCCCACCGGCGTCCGTGACGCATGGGACGTGCGAAATCGTGGTTTGAATTTTGATTGTAATGGTCGCAGGTGACGGTGGTTGATGGCACTGGACGAGTGATGAAGCGACGATGAAATTCTTCAAGGTTTGGAACCATTATTATTATGCATTAAAGGAATATTATTTATCACTTATGTATTTTATTGAAACGTTACAAAATCCAAATTCTATCACTGAGTACCGATTTTTTTTTTTACGCAAACTAGTAAATTTTACCAGCTCCTTAAAAAATCAACTTGAATTAAAAGTTAATCAAGCATAAATCTGATAATTTTACTTCCAGGCAATATATAATATATTTCTGTTGCCAAATCACTTGAAGAAGTAATATATTAATTTCCTTATAGATTTGCACTCTTGTTCAAAAAACCATCCTGTCGAGCGATGATTGTCACAAACATCATTTAACAAAATGAATCCTTATTATAGTCCAAACTGGCTAAAACAGAAGATTTCATAACTAATCGTCAAACGAGTCTCCACGCTCACCATCTCTAGGTAGATTTCTAGTCACTGACCCGAGGCTTTCGTTAACCCTATTTGCATATCTCAATCCACATATGCCTCCTTCGCCACGTAATTCCGACACCCGAATTCCCATATTATTCAAACTTCGAAATGTTTACTTCCATGATTGCCACGCAACTTTCATTCTTGAATTCCGTTATGCGCCATTTCTACACGTATATCACGTTCGGATCTGCGGACGAACGAACCCGGCAATTCGGGCAGAAAAAACCTGTTTCGGGTTATACAATAAAATCAGATAACCTTTGTCGGTACGTACAAATTCTGGCGCGCATGGACGCGCGCAGAACTTTGCATTTCAATAATGGTGTCCGCCCAATAAAAGGCAGAGCGCCATTTAAATAAACCGTTATCGGGTGTCGTTTCTCATTCGGCCAAACGGCGATCGTTATTTTGACTTTTCCTGCTAATAAAGTCAGCATCTCGCGTCTCTCTCTCTTTCCCCCGAATAAAAGCGCCAAATGTGTGAAAAATATGTTCATGCATCGGCGCTGTAACAGCTTCCAATCTTTCTAATCATCACAATGGCCCGATCTGGAACTAAAGCGCCCGCTCGTGTGTGAGAGAGAGAGTGAGAGAGAGTGAGTGAGAGAGAAAGTCAGTGATACGCAACTGAGCTACCGATTGTTCAAAATCGAAGAATCGAAAGCCAGGGAGAGAAAGAGGAACGTCTCACGTATCCGTACGTGTGGATGAAAGTATAAAAACGGTCACGTATATGTGAGTGTGTGTGGGACTCTAGGCTCATCCTCGCGCAACCCAGCCTACTTTTTTTTCGTTCTTCAGATCTTCTTCCTCTTTTTTTTTACCAAACTCAGGCCTCGCGTGCTGATCGCGCATCCTCGCACAGGCAGTTTATTGTCGGTCGCGGGCCGAGTCGCGCATGCGAATATCGTTCGGGCCATAGTCCGCGCGCAGCACTCACGGCTCAGCCTTTGAAATAGTATTATCGCGGCAGTACAGAGGAAGATTACTGCAGCAGGTGGTGCGCGCGTTTCGAGAGTGAAAGAGGGAGAGAGAGGGAAGAGAAAAAGCGAGTAGTGGCGATGACGTTACACGTGAGTATCGAGTGACGGAATGTCGAATAGACGGGGGTACGCAGAGTTGCATACGCGACGGAAGTTAGTGGAACAGGCGCGTGTGTGAGTCGTTACGCGCGGATTCGGGTTACGCGTGAAATTCGGAGAATTTTTCGAATGCCCGCACCAGAGATTGATAGTTTAACGAGCGAGCAGTTGGATTTGTGTTGGAGTGGTGTCGTCTGCGCGTTGTTGAAGGATTGGTTTAGTGCTTTGAAGAAAAAATGATATAGATTTAGAAAAATCGTATTATCGCGTTGACCTGTCTATGCAAACCGACGAGATCAAAGACATTGCCTGGTATTGATACCTTCAGGACGAAGAAAAAAAAAGAGGGACGAGTTTGTGTAACGGAAATATCGAGTATTTTATTGATATATGTAGTTACATTTACTGCTTTCGATATATAAAATTCATTATTCTGTAGAGTCGAGAAAGTAAGGTATAGTTTTTATTTAATCAATAGACTCTATAAATTAATAACATATCCAACATGCACTGTTTTAAGGGGGGTTGGTACCCTGTATTAAGGTAGTTCACTATTCTATTTTTATATACGGGTATGAAAGGCGAATACTTTCTGAACCGAAAAAAAGTATTGTGATGAAAAATTGTTAATCGAACACGTAGACATTGTTCAAATAAGTAAAAAGTTACTAAACTAACTTAACATTGTTACTAAAGTAACATTTTACTTATTTGAACAATATCTATTACGTGTTCGATTAACAATTTTTCATTACAATACTTTTGTGGGTTCAGAAAGTATTCGCCATTCATACCTGTGTGCAGTTATACATTAATATATTTTAATAATTTAGGACATTAAAGTAAAATAGTGAACAAAATAATATTCATGTACAGTTCATAAAGTATAAGAAACGCGCATTTACTTAAAACGATTCCCTTTATCCTCACGAAAACAGTTAAAATAGTCAGTCGCTCTTTAAATGAGCTAATTAAAAAAATTTTCTCGCACCCAAAGTTTGCCGAGACGACGACAAAAGCACGTGGGCTGAATCAAAATTCTCGCGTGATCTTTCGCGCGCAGCGATGTTTCGCGGCGCTAAATAAGTTGTCTTTTTTTCTCTCCTCTTTTCCTGCGAGTATAGGACAAAAGTAGCGAACAGTGAGCCTGGCGCGTAAATGTCACTCTCAGAGGGCGAACGAGCGAAGAATAAAGTGCTGCTGCGGAGCGAGCAGCTGCGAATGAGAGCTTACACCGTGCGCTCTGCCAGCAAGAAAGAGAAAATAGACGGAAGTTGTTTAAGTGTCAGAAGTTAGAACTTTCCGAATATCTTCTTCTTTTCCCGGAGAGCCGATCTTCTTCAGCCCGACGTGGTCGCGCGACTTCTCGACTTCTAAACCTGGCTACTCCCAACTATAAACAGGAAGCGTCAATTTGCCGGCGGATCGAAGTCATTTCCTTCAATTATCGCGGCGTCGACGCGTGGAGCAGCCGGATCTCTTGGCGCGGCGCCCCGCGAAGATGGCCAACCCGCGCGACGTGACTGCGCGCCGCGTTGCTTTTCTTCAATTTCTCATTTCTCGCTCTCGAGAGGGAAAGAGAAGTTAACGCCCTGGCACTTTAAGCTCTAATTGCACGAGCAGCGGATAAAAGCTGCCATCAGTCTCCGGTGGGTGGGAGAAGAGCGAATTAGCGCAATCGTGCGAGCGCCTGCGCGCGTAAAGGGCGATGTTCACTTCGCTATTGTCGAGCCGAGGGATAGAATTCGATTGTGTTGCACTGAGTGAATTGTAATGCGGGAAGCGAAGAAAGTTTTTTCGGGGAGCGAAGTTCGATGAGCTGTAGTATGTAAATTAATGTAAACAGAGCTGATGTCTGAACGAAGACGCGACACTAGCGAAAATGCAATTTGCAGTCGTCCCAGTTAAGCATTCATTTGAATATTGAAATTTGCTTTTTGGCAAAAAATATTATATAGTCGAATAGTCTTGAAATTTTTTAATATAAGTTTTTTGTAATTACATGGTTGTTTGTGACGTGAATTTTTCGTAGTAAACAAATGAAAGCGCATCATAAGAATTTTTGAATTTTTCGAGAAAGTTTTTTGAGAAATCAAAAATTTCTACTTTCATAATTTGTAAATTAATGTTTCTAAAATTTTAGAAATGCTAATAAATAACAGCATTAAAATTCATAATTGAGATTCATGTTATGAAATATCGCTACTTAGCATAAATTCGTAACATGTGAAATCTGAAAGAATAGAATTTATATCTTTATTTTAAGAAAGCTCAAGATAAAAAATATCAACTAAAAATCAGGCCTCTTTTATACTATTAAAATTAAAATTTCAATTAGATATTGCTTATTGTTTTAAAGTTATTCATATACCTGATGCTTATTGGATAAAACGAAATTTCTTGTTAAAATTTTTATGCGATTCTGTATTGTTCAACAACGGTCGATGCGTCAAAATTTTCAATAATAATTGATCCGACACATCCATTTTTTCTGTTGAGAATGCTGCAATTGTGAAATTTGACAGGTCATTGTTTAACCAGATTGAAAGGTGGAAAATGAATGTATTAGAGTGAATTGATCAAGGTATCGTAAAAAAGGCTTGGAAAATGTTAATTTTAAAAATATATTTCATTTATTAAAAATAATCATCCGAAAGACTATAAATACGTTAATTATATAAACGATCATATAATCTCTGTCCTCAAAAAGTATATGGCTCTTGATATAACAACAAAAAACTAACCAACAAAAAAAATCTAAAACTGCGCAAAACTGAAAAAAAAAATTCTCACTCCTCTCATGACCGATCAATGAATCCCCATTCGACAAAGAATGACACGAATTTAAAAAAAACGTTAAAAAAACATGAAAGAGCGATAATTCCGGATCGCGAATTATTCAGGATTAAACGCGTAATCATCAGTGTCAATATTGATGCATTGCGCTAGCGTGTGCCCGCGTGGGGTGTGAGGGCCTTGGTCAATACGAGATCCCGCCGATTCAAAGTCGCGCCTGGGCGACGGGAGCGCGGGTTCGATTGGCGAAAGATCATTAAAACACAAAGCCCTGGCGTGATTCGCGAATCCAGCGGTAATGAAGTCGTATTGTTTTCCGATTACACCTGCTAAACGAGGATTTACTGCGATCGTGTCGAATAAAGTAATTTGTCAGGTATATGGTATATTTCAGATGGGTGGCACATTGGCAAGGCAAGTTTCGAAAGTGTAGGATTTGCTTAATCGATATTTATTGAAAACTATGCAAATTTTGTTGATTCTCTGGATTAGTTTATTAAATTGACAAAAATATATTTTTATATTTTTCAAATATAAACAATACTTGTATTTAACAAAATGAATTGATAGATGTTACTTTAAAAAAAAAAATAAGTGAAATTTAAATGTTTTACAAACCCGTGAAGTTTATGAAATATGGTGATCGTAATAGACTCGTGAAAACCTGTTTTATTAGTCATACCTAATTCAATTCCAGCTGATGTATTTAATACTAGAACAGATACGTTTTGAGGAAAGCAATTTGTCAATGATTTAGGATCGGTTTTGTCTGCCATCATCTTACAAAAAATACAAATTTTGTACTTTGTCTCAGAGTGATCGAAAAAAATTTTCCCACTTGTAAAATTACACACATATACTCACGTGATCCAAGTACGGACATATTCTAAAAATTAGTTGATATCAAAAAATAAACTATTTGATACCAAAAAATTTATTCCTATCTCAGATATAATAAAACAGGTAGGTATATAACTTTTTTTCACCATCATAAAGTTTTCTTTATGAAGACGCAAAAAATACTTCTAAATAATGTTTCACTTATTTTCATTCATTTTCCATTATAACATTATAACCTCACAAATACACATTTTCAGTTCAAATTTTTGTGAATAATATTTTTTTTTTTTTGTTTTTTTTTCTCGCGAACTTTAAATTTTAATTTTTGGATGGGAATCATATTTAAACATTTAAATATAGGGCTTTTGACTCTGTGTACCAGAGATAAACCCCTTAAACTAAACGCGCAAGCTGAGTAATGCCGGACATTTTTTTTTTATTTTAAATGCTACGTGTTCTCTGCAGTTGTCTGTTATACGAGTAACAGCAATAAAGCACAAAATAAAAAAGCGTCGCATGAGCGTAAAAAATCATTGTTCGTGAAATACAAAAGGGCTGTTAAAACTGATTGGTCAATTCTGTAGAACAACTTCCTATTAATTTTTTAAGTTTTGCTAAAGGTATGGTATAAGATAATGACAGTTGTAAATTTATACGACTAAAATTTTATAACAATGTAATTAGAATAATGTAAAAGTATACATAAAGTTTCATATACATAAAAATGTCCTTAAATTTTAGAAACTTTTAAGTTACAAATTTACTGAACTTTAAGAATAATTTAACTGAAGATAATTTAATATATAAATATACTATAGTATACATATAGGTTAATACAAAAAAAGTAAAATTTCGGTACAAGTATAAATAAATGCCAAATTTAAAATTTGATTTTTCCCGCCAGAGTTTAGTTAATGCGCCGCCGCTGGGCGGCGCACCCTTTCCCTGTAGCCTCACGAACGTAAGTAACCTAGCTCGAGGGGATATAGGAGCGCGTCGTCTACCACCCCACCAACCTTCATCACTCGATTATTTCATTAGTATAGATGGTCGTCAACAACTATCGAAGTTTATTGAATTATGATTATTACGATAAATTATTACGATTAGAATAATTTCAAGACAAGAAAAGATTTTTTCATTCTTGACACCACAATCTTGATATGCATCAAAAACTGTGTATAAATATTGTATCGATTATTGTCTTGAATATTGAAGCAAGACAATGCAATATCAAGATTAATCTTTCTATTTCGTGCAGCCTATTATTCAGCGTGCCTTCTCCTATCTAGTTTTGCTCCACTCTGGATATTTTATTTTCCTGATGGTGTCTTATCTGACGAGCTTTCCCCTATCCGCCACCTGGGGAGGCGCCTAATGCGAGACTAGCAACTCGACACGGGTGTGTGCGGATGTGTGAAATTTGAAGATATAGACTTATACCTTTCATCAGAGTCTTATGAAGCAAGTAACTAAAAAAATAATCATCCCTGGATGGTAGGTACTAGAAATCCTCAAAATTCTTGTTTCGTTCCTGTATAATTTGAGGGTGGACCTTAAAAGGCTTCGAACTCCTCAAAATGACGAAACCTTTGTGAATCTACCTATATACTATATAGTCCAGGCGCGCGTGACTGTTCGCTAGGCACGCAGAATGTTTTTATGTGTGAACACACGAGATTTTCTCGTGCAATATTGCTCAGTTCGCCCGATTAATAAATTGTTGGACTGTCAAACTAAGGATCATCAATAACAAAATTATTGGAATTTATAACAAAAATTTCTTTATTTTAGTAAGTTTGCGATTTGCTTAGAAGTCATTATATTTAAGATGTGAATGTGCCGCTGGAGATAAAAATATATATGAAAGTATTGACAAATTGTTAATTTTGCAATAAAATGTAATTTTCCTACGATACTCCAGTTAACTGTGGCATATAATAATTATCACTACAGATTTTTTTGTCAGTGTACGAAAAAGAAATGTTTGCCCTTTCAGGGACGATAACTGTGCAGTAAAATGCACTCATACACACAGGCACTCATTGTTCTAAATAAAAGGTTGTACATCCCGTACGGGCTCAGAGTGCTGCCACACGATATCTGCGAATTTCAATGACAAGAAGGGCGCGTACGCGTGGTCACGAAAAAATTGCCAGAGCAATTGGCAGCTTTTTCACGCCGCGCGCGATTAGTCGGCCGTGCATCAATAAATCCGCCCCGAGCGCTTTGCGCGTACACAGAGGGATAGGCAAGCAAATGGGTTGCGGCTGGTGGGCGCGTATATGGAACCTGTGTGCTGGTACGTATGATTGAAAAATGCGTCAGAGGGACAAGGCTTTTATCGAATTACGCCAGTGCGGCGTGGTTAGAAACGACGCTTTGTTGTGGGTATCGAGGTTGATTTTGACAGTGCGATAGCGCGTAATAAAATGATAATGGAGTCTGACCGTGATCGTCTCTATCTACTTATGCAAAACAGAGAAGGTTGAAAGGTTTGACTGTTGAGATAGTTTTTGAAATAAATTATATGGGCATTATTATACTGCGATATACTATGAATTAAAGGTAAAATAATTAGTCGTATGATATTTTTTCTATTCCGACAGCAAACTTTTTCCTCAAAACGCATAATCTCAGAATACAAAATACATGCCCGATTTTGCAAAATCACACACTTTCACTTCTAATGCAAAACACTTGACTCTCCTCAAGAATATCCGACCATTAATTCAAGTTATTCGCTCACTCAGCACCTGAGCATCTTAAGCTATTATTCAATGGCGTACATTGTGCACGTTGGACAACCCCTCGTGGCTTCTCGACGATTGAGCTTATTATATCTGGTCCGGGTGCCCCCTCACGTATAACGATCAGTCCAGCGCTTATTATATACGTAACAGCCGTTTCGGAAAAAAGGAGCTAACGAGGTCACGGCAACGCGCCTTTTTTCAGGCTCCCACGCTTGAAGAGTCGGGGCGCAGTGACAGTGATTTTCGCGCTCAGGCGAAAACTTTCAGGAAACTAACCACAGCACGACTGGGTTGTGTGTCGCGCCTTTTTCACTGTTATGTGTACAAAAAGCAGTGGCGCTTACGTCTTAAAAAATTAAACGAAAGAATTAATAACGTTTTGATTTGGCCTACGCAACGAGACATGCCATTCAGTTGCTATTGAATTGTTGGAATGGTTGAATGAGACAGATGGTGGGATTTCAAATACTTTATTTAATTCTTTTTACGTAGAATAAAGGGGCGCCGCGCGGTGGACGCTCGCGCTCTCTTTCGTGAATCATATTCTCGTAAAAAACCAAAAAGGACCTTTTTTATTTATGATGATTTTAACATACAAAAACCTCATCTTTCGATTTATCATGTTTTAAAAAGCATTAAAATGGGTATTCAATTTTATAGTCAACGATTTACCCCTAACACAATTAGAGCACATATTTTTACAACCTTTACAAGGAAACGATCAATCATTGTTTTCTTTATATCTTTTAGTTTATAATATTGAACCAGAAAACATAAAAGTCAAAACTACGGTAGAATGAATGATTTATCTGCATGTTAATTGGCTGAATTTATGTACTCAAGTTAAATAATTGAATGAAGAACTTTATATGTAACTTATTTGAACGGCAAGTGTACACAATAAATGCTTATTAAACTATAGCACAAATGATATATATGCACAGCAAGACAAATACACGGCTACCCGGATATACTCGTAAAAGCGCGAAATAATAAACAGCGCGTTTCTCGCATATCAAATCCGCACTTCACGGTAATCGCCCTCGCGCACGCGCTACCTCACTCCATAGGCTCGGTCAATGAAAAACCTCAATTATTTTCGCACCCCCCGCACAACTCTCATTACACTCCACTCTCCGAGTCTTCCCCCTCGATTTTAACGCCCGCACCCATCCGATCGAGCGCGCTCTCTCCCATTCCGCCTGAAAATTCCATCGTCATTATCGCTTCCTCCCCATCGCCAATCAATATTTACAAAACTAATTAAAAAATAACAATGCTTATCGAATGGCTAGGCCAAGGGGTACTTAGCTCCACCGCTGCTGCTGGTTCTGCTGCCGGCGCTGGTCGTTAGCCGTAATCCCAGTCAGCTCAGCCGGGCCTTTAACGAAGCGAGCACTGCTGCCACGAGGACGACGAGTACGACGGCGAGGGCGACGCTGCCGTCGTTCGACCTGCTGCCACCGACATCTTGGGCGGAGAGGCAGGCTGCCGGCGGACTACAGATCGGCTCGCGCGCGCTAATTGCTCGCCCGGAAAAACGAAGCGTAACTGGTGCCGCTCCGTCAATTAGTGCGAAGCAAATGACGATGGTGGTGAGGAGAGTGAGGGCTGGCGCCGAGGGTTACCTGGCCGTCGCGAGAGCCAGGCTCCACCAGCAGTCAACCAACAGCGCCGCGGCGAAGCGTGACCTGCAGTACAACAAACAACGCATCGCGCGCGAAGCCGACCGCGGGGAGCAAGCGGCCAAAGCCATCAACGGGTAAGTGTGTGTGTATGTGTATGTCTGTGTGTCAGCGTGGAGCAGTTGCGTTTGGTTTTAGAAGTGCGATTTGAAACGTACGATGCGCGGTTTGTCTGCGAGGGTTCCGTCCTCGGAGAACGCAGCCAATAGGGAAGTGGTAAGTGGCAAGGGAGTTGCGCTAAGTGCACGTTGTCATATGGTGCTCTCGCTGCTCTCTGGCTTTGGTAGAATGAGCTTTATTGTGCCGGATTCAATTGTCATAAGGAGGTGGCTTTCCACCCTGATGTTGTGAAATAATGTTTTTTTAAGTCGATCTGCTTCTAGGCTCGCTTTTACTCGCTTTGATGAAATCATAATATGGAGCTAAAATCACATACTTTCAATGTACAAATTATTGATTGCTCGAACAGATACTTCATTCCCGAGATGTACCACGAGCAGGCCGAGTTGAACGATCGGCTAGAGGAGAAGCGGCTAGAGGGGCAGTTCCTACCGGGCGCGATCAACGCCCTCGAGTCGCACGAGCAGGAATATTACAGTGGCTTTCTACCTCCCCGTATCATTTACGTGGGCCAAGCATTGCCCGAGCCATTCGTCGAACCACGAGGACAACGACGCGGTCGCATCTTTGGGTTGTCAAACTTCCTGATCAAAGGCCGACCGCCCATGGAACCAAGGAGCTTCGAGGATGAAGGTGAATCACCTACAGAGACGACAGAGAGAAGCAACGCCACTGCCGCGGGTAGGTGATACTGGCGAAGGCCACAAACAAAGACGGTATTCGGGGTAGAGGAGAGCGGGGAGGCTGGAATTACACTAAGATCCGGGATGAGTCGTCTTTTTTCTCACCCGGTTGTCGCTAATGAGAGTACGGGCTTATAACTACACTTTTTTAGGGATCTGGTCTGATTGAGCCTTGATGAAGGATTTAGAAGCAGCTCGGAATGATTGCGACGCGGGTTTGATAACATATGTCTTTCAAAGGAATCCAATCAATATAAATTATTTCATTGCTTGTTATTGCTGAATACTTAGAAGAAAAGAGCACAACCTTGGGAAAACGAATTTCGAAAGGACTTGAAGATTCGATTTCTTATACCGGAAAATTAAGCCCAGTACCAGCAATTTGTTCTTATGGGTACTTTTTTTCAAGATCTGAGCTAGGTAATTTTGAATATGTGTCATTTCGTTGATATAAAAATAAACTTCTATTCTAGCTTTGCATGCTGGTGTACTGAACAAGCCAGATTATAACATTAGAGAGAAAAAGCTTAAATTGGAGCTATGTTTCATTAAAAATATTAATTTTTCATCAATGATCAATCAAAACTACTATAATAAATTTGTTAAAAGTAGGACCGCTCGTCGGGAGTGCTTTATATTTGTACACGATTTTAAGTGCGCTATGTTCGACTACTATATTTGACCCATTATATTATTAGCTTCCTGAGGAATAAATATTTTTATCGAAACAAAGCTCTAATTGAATCTTTTTTCGACTAATTGAAGAATATTTTTTGCTCGTTAACGTATATTTTCTATTTGCAAAGCTGTAGTCCACACGAGAGATTATTTTTAACGAAATGACGTGTATTTAAAATTAGATCCAGAAGGGTAGAGTATTAGAAGTAATTATCGGTATTGGGCTTCATTTTTAAATACTAGAAATCGACTCTAAAAGTCCTATTTAAATCCGTTTTCCAAATGTTGTGCACTCTTCTTGTTAGTATAGTGCATACACTGTTCTAAATTAATTCTGAATTGAATCAGTCTGGCCGACGGCTGATTAAAAAAACTGTTCATAGACCTTGTGAAAAATGTCGTTTTATATTTTGACTAAATATTGACAGAATTTAAAATTAGTTATTTATAATTCTATCAGACATGAGATATTTCCTGTTCTGAATGATAGTATTGTGAAATTGAAGATGCATTCAACAGTAATCTAAAACAGATTACTTGTGGTTTTCAAGCATCCTTCTTGTATTACATTATTCTATTTTAAATATAATTCTGCGAATGTAGACGATGCAAATTTTCCCTTGAGTTTTAAATCTATTTTCATTCATGGTCTTTCACAAAAATACACAAAATATACTTTACCCTAAAATATGTTTACACTGACAAATCTTTGTTTCGCGCATGCAACAGAAGCAACCGCATCGATCGACCAACCCAACGAAACGACGAACCTTCCGCCCGCTGCGACCCTATCACCACATCGAGTTTCTTCCGCGACTCATCATCGCGCCAGCGATTCCATCGAAGAAGATTCGCTCGCGCCAGAAGAAAACGACGACTCAGCGACGGTGCCGAGTTTCGAGGACAATTTCGCAGAGGACGACGAGCTGGCTGCACTGACGACGACGGCGACGCCAAAGGCAGCTGAATACCGTGACCACGGCGCCGAGGACTACGACGTACCGGATTGGGACGTCAGTGAGTCGCAGAAGCGGGAAGTACAGCCCGATTCCAGACTCGAAGCAAGTGGAGGGGACGAGAGCAACGTGAGTTTCTTCGATATTTTCTGCTTTCCTTCCGCCTTGCTCGTCTCTTTCTCCTTCTTATCTCGCGCGATTATCTCGTCGCGGCGTATAATTCGATAGTAAGGACGGGGAATGCAATGGCTTTGTTTTTCTTCGAGCTTGAAAAGAACTGCATTTGTTTGGATTTGGCGAGACTGTATTTTTTCTTTACTTTTTGTTGAAAAAAAAGTAATATGTCTGAGTGAACAGCGCGTTTTCATATACAGTATATTTAAGTAAAATAAACGGCTTCTCTTGAAATTGAATGAAAAATTCCATTTGCATGCATATCATACTTTTACTTTAGCGAAGGAAAAGTATCTCGAGAGTACAGTTCGTTAATTATGAATATAGAATGATAAGATTAAGTGAAGATATTTTTTGCCTTTAATAAAACTTTGAGCATATATAAGTTTTTATGAAAAAATTTCGGAGATTGATAGTACGTACGAAAAAAAGAGGGTTCTAAGAACTTTTGAAACTTAATTTTTACAGCTAATAAAAAAAAAAAATGTTGCAATGAAAACTTTTCCATAAAAAAGTTTTCTCTCAACTGACTAACGGAAACAGCAGATCTTTTCAAGTTTAGAATGGTCAATATGAAAGTTTTAAAATTGTGGATATAAAGAAATTTCAAATTGTCGAACATGTCGTCATAAGAATGTATATTTACGTATAAGGTATTACGCATTTTCATTTTTATAATATCCGGAACTCACGTTCTAATAAAACGATCGCTAAACAGTTCCATATCATTTCCTAGCAAAGATTACAATATTCATTTGTATTTAATGTAGACGTTTGACAGCGTACTTATACTGTTATGCAAATAGCCATTGTATCCCTCTCCTCAAATAAGTAATACACACAAGTGACTCGACTAAATACTAGGCACTTGAAAACGTCGTTAATAATTCACTACCACCCCTACGCAAACAAAGAAAAATTTACTTCCGAGAATACACAAAGCCAGCCATCAGTTCTCCCCCTCGAGCCCCCGGTAAACACCATTCAAATTAAACGCCCTATCCACACTTCGCGCCGGTAATCCCAGCACTCCATCCCCTCCCTCGAACTGTTGTCGACCCTCGCGCGCAACCCTCTCGACCGATCCATCATAGCGCGACACCCGTCACTAATATCCCCCTCCCGTGCAGCTCTTTCTCTCTCTCTCCTCCTAATCGCCCCTCCGTGGGCGGAGAGGAGGGTCGGGGGTAACAAAAAACACAGCAGAACGCAGAGCGGTAATTAACGCTCGCGGAATGTGTATGTATATAGGTGGAGGAGAATGGCGGCGGCGTGTACGAGTTCGGCTATAGGGTCATCGATCACGCGACAGGCAGCGACTTCGGGCACGCGGAGAGCCGTTGGCCGGGTCGGGCGACCAAGGGCCGCTACCACGTACTGCTGCCCGACGGCCGGCTGCAACGGGTCGAGTACAGCATCGGCAGCGACACGGGCTTCAGGGCAAGAGTGTATTTCGAGACAGCCGAGGATGGAACTGTCGAGGACACTCGAGCGCAGGCGGCGCCGATAACCGACTCGCCGATGGGTGCACCTGTGGCGCCGATGAAAGTGACGAATGACGCGCCAGTGGCAGCAGCCTCGACCACCGCCGGGATGATAATGGCCGGAGCAGTAAAGGCTGACACGATAGACGGGACGCCCGCGGCGATGACCGGACTAACGAAAGTCACAAGTCCGACGAGGACGAGGAAGGAAACGGAGGCGGAAGCAAACGGGGAAACTACACTGGCGTCGGCCATGGCTCGACAAACGACCTCGAAGGAGTGAGATGACCAACAGTGAAGTTAGAGACAGGCCCTTGTGTGTCTTTCGGCCAGGAGCAAAGGGATGCGAAGTTCGGTGCGCGAGGTTGGTTAGGGAACTTTCGTTGAAAAAGGTAACGTAACAAGAGCCGTGTTGTTTTTCCAGTTTTGTTCTTTATTTAAATTTATCTTGTTGATTTATAAATTCTTGTTATGTTCATTTATAATTTCAATTATAAGTCTTAAGTCTTGTTTAACTGATCAAGTGTGGCATAATATTGCTGGTGTACAGCGAATTATTTTCAAAAAATTTTTAAGATTCCAGAAAATTGTTGTTTAGTACAAATAGATCACAAGTGACATAGCTGGTGTAAAAGGGGTAATTGAGACTCGTTAAGTATTTTTCGGGATATGAATAAAAGAAAATAATAAGAAGAGATTGCTGAATTATCTCATCATTTTTCTCGATACTTCTGAAAATGAGAAGAAAAAAAATTAAACAAAATATAACTCTCAATCTATCACTAAACCGAAAGATTATTTACTCATTTGAAAAAAAAGTGTTGTGGACAGTTCCTCATTAAAGACAAAAAGAAGATCTGAATTCATTAAGAGTATACATATTGTACAAACGCCAAAAAAATGTTCTTATAATTTGTGAATGTTTGAGCCATATAAGTTAAAAAATTTTTTTGAAAACATTTTTCCATTGATACGCAGCGGTCTCTTTGAGGGAGCAGTAATAATTCGTTAATGATGCGTTTCGACATAGATTTTTATTATTTCATATAATTATGAGTTTTATGCGCTACACCATGTAACACTGTACAAATAACATGTAGCGTATACGCAGTAACAACGTAAAAAAATCAAATGTGACAAACTGTAATTTTTCTCGTCAGCGTTTATACAATAGTGAGAATACCGCTCGAATGTAATCCTCTTTTTTCACATACTCGGCGACGAGAACAGCTATTACAGCATACGCTTCTACTGTATCACCTTCACATATCTACCGTATATATGTATGCAGAAGATGCGGAAGCCACGGGAAGATTCGGTAATATCGCGACGAGGTCCAGGTGCGCGTTATACACGTGAAAGGCGAATATATGGGGCCGCGTGCGCACGCGCGCAGAACTTTATGATTGCAGTGCGTTTGGAATGATTAGTACGCGCGCGAGCGAGAGGCGAGAATTCTCACGGGACGTAAAATCTCGCTCGATCCCGAGAGAGGAAATCTATGTAAAACGCGAGCAAGTGAGCTAACGCGCAACGGGGGGCGGGGACAAAGGTAATGCTGATTGGATAACGTAAATTAAGTTGTGCGAGAGAGTGTACGTGTGGCAAAGGCATTAATGTCTCGCGTTTAATTACTTTCGTCTTCGTTTTTCCTCAGGGAGGATAGCTTGATTTTGATAATTTATGCTTGTGTAAGGCGAGCTCTTATTGATTGCGCTGTGTGAGCAGTGAAATTTTTTTATAATGTTTTCGTCGCCTGGAAATTACGAATCAAGCTGATATGTAAATTTAGTTTATTTATATGTTATATATATATTTTTGTACGTGAAAAATAAAAATTCAATACTATGTAATATTCGCTATTTTTTTTGTTACTAAAAAGAATGTTTACTAAAAATGTTAAATATGTAAAGTTAATTGCATTTTGTATTTGTACAATGTATATTTTATAAGAACCTGATGTGTAACATACATTTATTATCCGACTGTTTTGAATAGACCTTTCCTCCATAAAAGAATGCGTACGTACAATGCAGATCAATATTTTTCGAAATATTTTAAAACGCTTACCCAGCTCAACCGAATTTTGAAACAACGCCTTCGCAATACCGCACTCCATGCAGCAGCGCAAATGAAAAATTCCGAGCTTCTTACCATACCGCTGAAATATCTCAAAATTCTCTGCCCCATTCTTTAGGGCACGCCCGCGAACCCATCTTATAACCGAAGACGTATTCCACTTCCTCTTCCTTCTCCCTTCAACCTGCGGATAAAGAAAGTCGGACGCAGCAGCTCATCGCGGCGCGCGGGAAACGCATCCCCCGCATCGCGAATTAGATTCCATCCGTCAGCCTCTCGCGGATATTTTTGCACCCCGGAAAATTCGAAAAGCGTGTTTCCCACGAAGCAGCCCCCGACACCTCGTATATATTTCACGCGGTTCTGGGGCTTTTGTGAGGCGCTGCACGATCGGACGTTATATGCGCGCAGCGCCCGGCATCAGCGAATTCATTTTCTACGTGTAACGAGCCAGCTCACGCATATCTCGGTTGGAGGGGGAGAGAATAGAGAAAACAGAATTAAGTCGGACCTAGAGGAAAAGGGGGTGTAGATGGGGTTAGGGTGGGGAAGGATTTTCACGGTTGATTATTGTTGATTGAAAACTGATATGATCGGTCGGTTTCTGGATTTAATCAAAATACGTTATAACTTATATTTTGTAGAAATATACGGTTTACGAATTCTTCGTGAAATTGAAATGTTTTGTATTAAATAAACTAGTAGATACATTCACAATATTTTGTTGGCAAACAAAGGAGAAGTATATAACGAGAAGAGAATTGTATATGAGTGTAGTTATCGTTTTATGTTCGCAAAAGCACGTTACACAAATAATATTCTACTTTGCTATTTTTCTGAGAGGAAATTCGTGAAATAGCAGGAAATTTGGTTTTTATTTTGATTTGAGGTGAACTGTAGCTGCTGCCACAAACGAAAAAAGTTCCTGGCATTTATGTACCCGTCTGCATAAGCAAGTGGATAACAACATCGACAAATGGTCTACACTTATGCATCAGTTTATTGAAAGTTGAAGATGGAAATAAAATTTAACCATATAATGCTTCAATTGACACGTACACCAAAAACAAAATCATCAAAAATCACTTCCATTAAAAAATAATCGTTGAATTTCATAATGCGCGCCAAAGATCCCATTTTATTCTTAGGAACGTACAAGCGTCTGCAACCGTCGCGACTCCGGCGTATAATCGGCTGTGTGCCCTCTGCACGAGGATCGCGGATGTTATCTCGGCCACGAAGGCTCCGGAGCCGCTTGCGCGATTTTCTCTCCTTTTTGTACGCGCTCCGAACCAATTTTCTTCTCTCGACGCGCAGTCGAATCGACGATTATCCCGTGCGCCCCGATTATTAGGGTCAATGGCCGCCCTGCAGCTAAGTGCCGCTGGATCGTGCGCTCGTATAAAAAGTAAGTATTGGCAGAGGGAAGAAGGGTTCGATGAGCACACGTGACGGCTCGCAGTTTTGAGAAATTTCGTGATAAATTTTAACGCTAGCAGGCGGAAGGTTTTTACGTCATTTTGGGATAGCCGAGGACGATGTCACAAGGGATGGATACTTTCCTGCAGGGCTTTTCAAGTAGATGGTCTTTTATAGCAGACGAAAATTATTGACTTTATCAAAGTTTCGTGCATTTTACGCTTACCTGGAAAATGCATTATCGTTTTGAATTTTATAAACGATTTCTCATTTTTTCGAAATGGAAAAAACAGCTATTTCGATAATCATTCGAATTATCAAGCGCCATTTGGACAAAAAGTACTGTTTGTTCCGCGAAATGAGGGAAAAAATGAATTTACGCAGGGAAAAAGTAAAATTAATGAATAGACGGAAACAAGTCTAACTTCTGCAATATGCCTTATAGATGAGTCCAACTGGCAGATATTAGACGAAACGCTATCAATTTTAATAATATTTGATTTACTTCTTACGTGTTGGAGAATATGGCTTCACCTACTCTTTGTCCTGTATGTTACAAAACAGTACCGAAACCCGAAAATCTTTTCTAATTTATTTCAGAGCAAGCGGAGCTATTGAAAGACATGGTTGTTAAATAATTGACACATTTAAATCATGATTCTCCACAAACGATGCAAATAACTCTGTAATTTGTTTATTTTCTGTTAAAGACGTTACACCAACCATTTACCAAAATATTGAAAAATTGTGGTAAAGATTGAGCAATGCATTGGAAAAATGTCGAAAATTTTCTTCAATATTGGAGAAAAATGTCAGATGATTTTATTACATAAATGAAATAATTGTGTTATCAATTGAAATCAATAAGGTAATTCGGGGCTATACGCCACACATAAGGGAAAAATTTAAATAGAAATTAAACTAATTAAGTAAATTAAATATATTTAACTTAATTAAAGAAGATGATAATCTATCAAATAAGTAATAAAGTATTTATAATACTTCAATCAGTAAATAATTAAAAACAATTTAAAAAAAGTCTTCCCCACATAATCGGATAAGATTCTACATTTGAAAAAATTTAAATATAAACTAGTAAATATAGATAATTTACAATGGAAATAAATATAACACTTAAAAAGAACATTTCACAGCCCAAAACATCAATTTTAATTTTTATATATGGACAAGTTCCAATTCCATTTCCGATAAGAAGATTTCGTCTTTTGTAGTGTATTACCATGGTATTCGCTTAATTTCTTGAAAACTCAACTCAGTTGGTCCAACATAGATTAAATATGTCTTATAATATCTTTTGAAATAGTTTTTTAAACCTTTGAACCCTCATTTATTGCCTATGTAAATAAAAGTCACACATTCAGTTTGAAAAAACTCAAATTACAACATTTTCTTGTGTGAAAAAATTGACTACTAAATATCGTAATCGTTGGAGTCAATACACGGAAAGAAACAGTCCATATAACATTATCTCAGTATTGCTCATGGTCGGCAGGATTAATCACGACCTTCACATGATCCTCCTGGACGAGCAGTGACACCGGCCAATCCAGCGGCAGTCGGCGCCAAGCCACCAGCCGCAATACCCTTGGCACGCACACTGCACAGCCTCAGGCGGTAACTCGATAAAAGTCGGGGCTATAAGCGAACGCCACGCGTACGGGAGCGTCCGGTGTGCGCCCAAGCGAGCGGGAAACAATTTAATCGTCATTGACTTTAAGCGCCCAGGCTATCCCTGTAATTGACGTTATCTATGAGTCGCAGGGAAAGATTAATTAAAGCTTAAGCGTCTAAGTTAATTATTGTTAGTTAAGTAGACGCGCGCGCCGCCCAAGCTAAGCTTTCCCTTCTCCCTCCTCCTCCCCCTATCAGCGCAAAACTTCCGCGATTTGTAAGCTGTCGCAGCGCTCCCGGCGCACCACCTGGCAAAGTTTTAATTGACGGCAACTTAGGTAAGGCTGGCCAGTTTTGCCCGGATTTCGGATTTTATCGGAAGAAGACTGGAAGGGAGAACGAGGCGCAAAAACAAGCAGCTGCGAGCGCGATCGAGAGGGAGAGTGAGTGAGAGCAGTAGCCAGAAGATGGATCTTATTGACTCGCGAGATTGAATTAGAACTTGCAGTCGATCGACGTGTGATTGAAAGAGTAAATACGATGTCTTTTTTGGGCCAGCAGCTTACAATGTGTTTTGTACTTTAACATCGTATCATACTCACTCATGTTTTGATAAAACTTTGATTTCAAATGCGGATTAATAACAGACCGCAGAAGTTTTCGATGTAACTAAAAAAATATATTCGCATGTTCGATACGATATTTTATTTTAAATATAACATTGATTTAAATAAAAATCGTTGCCAATTCATATTTATTCTTTGTGATTTTTAATTCTAATGATAGATAAAAAGGGATTAAATGTTTTTTCATCGTCATCATTCTTTCTCTTTGGGGAAGGGAAAGTTGGATCTCTACGAGCACCTACCTTCATATAAGTCCTTTTTTTCTATTTTGCACCAATAAAAATTATTAAAAAAGCTTTTTAAAAAAATAAACCTCAGATTTATATATAACATTTTTTATAAAAAAATGTGTAACGCATCTTGTTAGTCGGAGATAATCACGGGGTCTCAAAATTTTTGCACAGCAATAGTTTTCCATTGGGATTATTAAAAGTTTGATATTAATATTCGACTATTAAATATAAATAATATAGTAAATAAATGTAACTAAAGACAAAGAAGAAAATTAATGGTTCGAGCATTACATGAACCCTATATTTTCTAAACTGATACTCTGTCATCTTGCAAAACGTGCATGAAACTCCTATTTTTAAACCTAATCTCTTCCCAATCTTTCCGACTTTTTAACCACACACGCCTGTGGGGCGTTGACGGCAAACAAGACCATTTCAAAAAGCTATTTTTCGGTAACTCGTCTTTGCAAAGCGAAACGAAGAGAGAAAATAAAAGTCTCCTCGCGCACGACTCATTCCGTGTAATTACAGACAAAAGTACAACACCTATCTCATAAGAATCTCTTCCTCTCCATCTCTCTCTCTCTCTCTCTTCCGCTATAGACTCGCTCGCGCGCTCACACACCCAGCGCGTGCCTGAAAAAATTTCCATGCTTCACGGGTGTCCGTCCGCCACCGACGCATCGAAGCTACCGTGGGCTCCCAAAAAAGTGAAAGCCTTTTGTCTAATTAAGACGCGCTTACCTAATGTGCTCTAGAGTCTGTGCGTGTGTAAGGAGACTACTGCACGCGTTTTACGCACACGTACACACGTGTATACCCGAGATACGATCTCATTTGAATTTGACTCTATTTGCCTGATAATTACCGTACTCTTGCTCAAGCGAGTAGCGCGCACAGGCGTTTCGTAAAAAAGGAGCGCGCGTAGAAGACGAACCCGCGAGCGCGCGCGCCTCTGTGTGTATACCTATACGCGCGCAGTTCACCGGGGAGTCCTTTGCTTTTCAAAAGAGATTACATTACACGTGCACGTTACGACAGCCATTTCTCCCGGAGGTCTCCTGTATATGCGTGTGTGTCTATGTGCGAGCAGTGCGGAGCGCGTGCGTGTTATGCGCGACGCGATTATGGGAGATACGAGGTGTATAATAGCTGTTGTATGCGCAGTTCGGCGGATGCACAAGAGCGCGGATCTTTTTTAAGTATACTGTGCGATCTTCTAAACGACAGCTTTTTTTCGAGTCAAGGCTGCCGCCGTTCCTGGACGAAATTTGTTTCGTGATCAGATCGTGGACCTTGGGATTTGGGACATTTGGCACTACTGGCTCTTATTTCGGCTAATCATTATGCTAATGGGAGATGTTCATGTCAATCCTTGTAGGGGTTAAAAAAAAAAAAAAATTTATTTTATTTTAGTGAGAAAAGAGGTTGTGCAATTTTATTGTTATAAGTATATATGATTACAAAAAAGAAAAAATACACAATTTAAAAAACGGTGTCACATATACCTACATTCTGGATTCAATAGTTTTTTTGTACATTATATGACCTACAGAATGAGAACAATATTGTTGCAGATTATTTTTTTAAGATTATTATAACTTTTTATTATGATTATCTTATCAAACACAAACCGTAATTATTTCATAATGATCTTTTAAATGGCATAATTTGTTTGTATGATACTCATTATAATAAAAGGTTAGCTTTAGTGGGTCACGGATTTTGCTTCAAAATACATGTAATTATAGTTTAATTTTTTAAGTCAACTTTTAAAGCTTATAATTTTTGTTTTAAAAATGAGTTCTATTGGCAGATTTTTTTTATTGTAAACGTTTCTTAAAATTATAATCATTGGTGTGTGCAACTAAGGATATATTTTATCATTTCTATGTACTATATTGAGCAATGAAATATCATTCTTCTTTAAAATGGGTGCAGGACAGTGTCATTGTAATTGTTAATATCCATATATCACCGACTTTGGTAAAAGAAAGTACCATCTCAGAATCTGGTTGGAAAAGGTACGCATTTGAAAAGTGGACCAAAAAGGTACACCCGGAAATTCGGTATTCGATTGCTTACATATTCGATAAAACGGTAGTTCTCAAATAGGATTTTTATATAAAGGAATCTTATTTACATCGTTATTAAATGTTAACAGTACTAATTTATAGGTATTTTAGTAACTAATTTCTCTTCAGATCAGAACTTATTCTTTTTAGATGTTAAGTAATATGAAAAATGACCTAATAGCATTGTACTGTGAACACAATATAAAGGGTCTTAAAAGAAGCGAAAAGCGCCCGCGTTATTTCAATATTCCCACTTGGTGAAATTTTGATAGTTTAAAGCTTCATGACAGTTGAAGGTTCTTCTCTATTCCGACTCTATTCTTCTACAGCGAACGTTACGTTTTTCTAATTGTATGGTAAGAATTAAGATGTCGGAAGAGCGTTCATAACCCATATCGACCTTGTATCATTAGCCATGCTCGATCTCAAATGTGTGTTCATTGATTGCATTGTTGTATAATAAATAACAATTGCATTAAATTTCTATTAAGAAATTTATTTAAGAATTTAAAGAATTTCTCACTTTTACAAAAAACTACGTCATCTGATTCTTCAAATAATTGTATCTAAGATTACCTACTCCTGATAGAAATTGTCTTTATCGGAAATGTTCAGGGAAATAATAAATAGAGTAATTTCTAGGTAGTTATTAAACGACTTTTCCAGTCATGTTCTCTATTTAATAGAGATAAGGTAACCTTAACATGTTCTTCCTGAATTTTCCCTGTAATCTGATCATGTATTTAAAAGCCAATATAAAAATAAGACAGCTAACCAAACCGTAACCGCGAATTATTGGCACTTCATTCGTTTCTAGTACTGTTTCAGGTGATACAAACTAAAACAATGATATCTCCGTTTGATTCTGCCTCTCTCACTCCTCGCCATAATAGCAAGCCTCTTATTAGCGAGATACTAGCTACATCCAACAGAATTATTTACATTAGCTAAATAATGTTATCGATTTCCACGAGGGACCCTTTTTTATATTTGCAATATTTTGATCGTAAACGATATGAAAAACTGTATACGAATATTTACAAGCCTACCTTTATATAGTCGTGTAAATACTTATCAATGGATGGAGTACGAAATAAAACACGCGCGAAGCGCGTTGGATGTAGTTAATATCTCGCTCAATAATATATTAAGTTGATAAAAATAATTATTTTTTATAGAAAAATGGAAATAAGTACTTGCTTTGATATGCACACATACAGTTAGAATAATTACTTTACTATGAGATCAAGAATGTATAATATCTGCGAAGAACTTACAATAGCACTTCCTACTTTCATTTCCGTTATATGTAAACCTTCAATAAGAATAGCTTGCAGATACATACTTAAACATGAAATGCGTTAATGGAAAAATTATGCTATACCATGATATATTAAAGCATTATAATGTGCCATTCTCATGAAAGTGGCGACAAAACCCAAAATCATGATTTGAAAATTTTTTTTCGAGCACACCTTTGGGACCCAGTTTTTCTTGTTTATTATAGTATATAAAATGAAGATCCGCACAGGGTCCATCAAGTGGACTACTTTTTCTAGAGCAACTTGTACTTTTTAAGAAAATGGCAAAAAAGTCCTTCTCTTCAAACCTCAGCCATTTAGCCCAGGGCCGATCTACTCAAAGTTTTCAAAGAGAAATTAAAACTATAAAAAAGAGCTTTAATTCCTATTTTTAAAAATTAAAAAATGTTGATTCCATCAAAAGTTACAACGGTTTGAAGTTGAACGTCGAAAAGGCATAAAAAAGTCGGCACTTACCAATTCCTGCGATTTGACTGAAGTTTGAAGAGAAGGGGTTTTTTGAAACTTTCTTAAAAAGTAAGAAGTTGCTCTAGAAAAAGTAGTCGACTTGATGGACACTGTCCAACTGCAGATCTTCATTTTATATACTATAATAAACCAGAAAAACTGGGCCCCGCAGGTGTGCTCGAAAATAATTTTCAAAATCGTGATTTCGGGTTTTGTCGCCACTTTCATGAGAATTGCACATATAAATATAGAGTTGAAAACAAATACATAAATAAATTATAATAATTTGGGCATGAACTACTACATTATTATATGCACTATTGCATCTGAAGAAGGTTGACGGCATACTTTATATATTACATTAAGAACAAATCAAAGATGTGTATTAAACAAAATACTTCTGAATGACTTTGTCATTTGTTGAATTTGTAAAATAAACTTCAATGAAAAAAAATTACCCTTTTCTACTAAAATATGGCTTCGATTAAAGTAATCAGATCATAAAAATAGAAAATCAATTATTAGATAAATTCTGTAAAATTACTTTTAAAATTGTATATATTATAAATGAATAAATAATTATTTATAAAACTAAGAGTTGAATAACTTATCACTGTTGAAGTTCCAATTAATAATTATCACTATAAAGTAAACCTCACAAATAAATTATGAAATGAGGAAACGACGAACATTAAATGCTCATTTATTAAAAAGTATACTATAAAAGGTTCATTTACATAAACTTTACAAAGAAAATATACGAAACCACATGAGAACGTAAGATGAAATAATTTTCTATTATATGTAAACGACTTCATAAATTTGTAGAAAGAAACTTTTAATATATAATTCGGAAGTAATTTGTAGCACACACTGAGTGAAATTTACTCTTTTACTTGTGTATTACAACTTGAAACCCGGGAGATGCGTTAATATTCATGAGACAATTCAATTTTACTTTTTATTTCGAGTAAATATATATGCACACACACATACACATACACACACACACACACTCAGACACATACATATACACGTTTTGCATAAGCAACAATGCACTTATACCTCGCAATCCCATCATGTAGCACATATTCAAAACTTATCTATTCAACGGTAAATTTACAAATAAAGGCTGGAAAAGAATGCCTAAAACTTTAATATTCCTTCGTACAACAATTATTGCACAAGTTTCTTTTTAAAAACAAAGTTAAGGAACTTATTATTCTTTTCACTGTGAAGACCTTTTCTATGTTCTTTAAAATGTTATATTTCCTAAAAAATACAGTGGATTACAAAGGAGTTTTTCTTAGATATAAAGGCAGCACATTAGATATGGTATAAGAAAAATTAAACTCGGAATACACTCTCTTACAAACTTCGTTTTCTCTTCTACTATAATACTTTATGTACTGAAAATATAGAAATTGCATACAACATCAGTTTTTCAACAACAGCAGTACGGAGAAGGAAGTTGCAATATAAGCTGCATCTATAAAAATTTCAGGGAATGAAAAATTCTTCTTCTCAAAAGTGTAAGTTTTGCTGACTCGTGCAGAGACGTGTCCTATACGTGCAATAGCGAATTCCACGCTCATTCCTGCCGAATCGTATAAGTCACCATTCCATTACATGTCTTTTACTCGGGCGCGCATACATATACAGCCTTCCCACTGTCTTTCCAGGTATTCGCAGAAATGAAGAAACGAAGATATTTCATGCGCGGCGGGGGAAAATATCTGCGGTGCGCTCACAGAGAAACCAGACTGGCCATCACCGACTGAGATGCACATGTATTATATACGCAAGAGTTACGTGTATGACGTTCCCATGCAAAATCATCATCGTGCGCGCAAGGCGCCAACGCGCAATTCATCCACTGCTGCATCATTTTCATGCGCGAGCACTCACTTTGAAATTTAAATGATGAAAAATTGATCCGCACCGTTATATTTTACATTTCGAGGGACGACAAAGGGAGCAGTTGCCAAGCGAAATTGCTCGATGCAGTCGATATGTCGCTTTAATGGGTTTTAAAGATTTTTAATTACGCGAATTACCTCAAAAAGTGGACGAAGGTGCAAGCGCGCGTTTTTTATATGTGCTTTCATTCATTTTTAATACAATCGTTGCGCAAAATCGAATTACGAAAGTGGTTCGCTTCATGATCGCGAAGCATATTCTTTTTATTTCGCGAATATAGATCTACTTAAGAGGATAGTACACAATTTCATTTCCATTACAATGAACCGAAATAGAAGGATAAAAAATGCATTAATATCGCGCCCGATGCTTAATATTTTGCAGAAATGTGAAAAAATTAGATTATGCGAAAATTCGGTTTCCATTTTTCCTTCCTTTAAAGTACGCAAAATTAATTATAATTATACTTTCCCGTATTTGCGTATTGTATTACATTACAGTTAAATGATAGGTTATTCAAGTATCTGGCAAGTAAAACTACCCAAAACTGCGTTAAATAACTCATGTATATCACTGCATTCTATAACGCGTCACTCCGATCCCGAGCTCACAGCGTATTATACCACCGACGCAATACCAAAACCATTCACAAATTTTCTCTCTCTTTCTCTGTCTCTCGGTCTCTCTAACTCCCGCAACAAAAGAAGATCCTCTCCGTTCACTCCGCGGCGCTCACCCTTAAACACTACAAATGCTCTCAGTATCTTCTCACACGCGCTCGCTCGCATAACCATCCGTTTCGGCAATTGCGCGCGTCTGCAGCTCGCGCGCATTAGAGCGCGCGCACGTATATATATATGTATACACATACAACATATATATATAGATATATATATACCTGTGCGCAAGGCCCGCGTGAAAACGCACAAAGGCGGCCGCGCGCTCCGCTTTAACGAAGTCTGAATTACCTAATTAGCCGGCTTGGATAAAGGGGAGCACATCGCGCGCGCGCGCAGTATGGATTATCCCACGAGATGAAGTAATCCTGCACGGAGCTCGCTCGCGCTTCTGCTTTCTCCATCCTCTCTAGCTCGCGCTCGAAAAATCACATCGATGCGGTGCCCGCGCTATATGTACGCGTCGGCCGGAAACTGCTCGGAGCGAGAGGGACGGACGAGGTTTGCTGCGAGAGAGAAGAGGGACAGTGCTGACCTTTTTTGCCTCTCGCCTTGCGCTTCTTCTGCGGTCGAGTCGGAGAGAGAGAGCGAGAGTATGTGTGTGAGGAGGTATAACGCGCGCATTGCCACATGGTGAAAATGGATGCGCGCGTCTCGGAGCGCGAACGCTGGATTCGCGCGGATTTCTTTCGGCGGGCTTTTCACGCTGGCTTCGCGCTAGCGTAAGCGCAAGATCGCTCGGCCCGGCTGGCTGTCTGTCTCGCGGCTCCGGGCAGATTGGAGCGGCGCTATTTTGAAATTCGAATAATGATGACGGCGGGTGTCGTTAGCGTTAACAAATGAGCGCCGCGCGCGGGCAGAAGTTTGCCGCCCGTGCGAGCCGCTTATGATGTACATGCTATAGATCGTTTGACCGTAATGTAGGTTTTTTTTATTCGTTTCAAAGGCTTTTCCAGCACAGCAAAATGACATTCATTAAGTGACGTATCTTAAAAATCGATTTGGAATGTGGAATTGCAGCTATTGAGACATTGGCAATAAAAATAAAATTCGATATAAGTGATTAGTGATTAGAGATAATACTGACAAATTATCATTAACAGCTCGTTGAATTCAAAATTATGTTTAAATAGTTTTTTTTTGCATTCTTTTCTTACCGTCATTATCCTTATTACGATTTCATAAAAATATCATTGATATTCTGGCTCTGTTCCTAATATGAACGTATTAATCTTTAAACGTATTAATATATAATGTTGACACATTTATCCAAATTAAATGATTTCGTAATTAAAATAAAATCAATCCGACCTCGATTGAAATATTAATTACTTTGAATTATTAATCGGTTGATAATTCGTTAAAAAAGTCTTTTATACCTAATATATATTTTATTGTTTTCATTCCAAAAATTATGAAATTTGAAAAAGAAACCTTACCACGTTTATATAGACTATATTTGTACATTTGTACAAAAGTGCTTATAAAATAAAAATAAATGTAAATCAAAAGTAGAACAAGAGTAGTTAGTAACAGCCTTTACCTCATTTAATTTAAAATATAATCTTTTTTTTTGTCAAAATAAATATTATTGCATATCATCTTGTGCGTCAAATCCTGCGTCATCAGAATGAAACGTACTTTCAGGTTAATATCAACGTGTCACAATATATAAATCATTTTAAAACAAGGACATAGATAAAATTACAGTAAAAAATTTAATGTGTGCCAAAATTAAATACTTATGTTTATAATTAAAACAATTTGTAGTATGGAAATATAAAATAAGTAGGTGAATCGTGAAATCTCGGAAAATTTGTAGCAGAAGAAGTAGTAAAGCTTATAGTTTCGTGAAATTCCAATTTTCAACAAAAGTCAATTCGTTGAGCTTATACCAGAGTAGATCTCGAATATCCGTGTTTCGCAAGGCTTTTCGTTTTTGCGCCAAACAACTCTTACTTGCTATCAATCATTTAGAGATTTCAATTAGTATTGCAAACTCGTCTTGGAAGAAAGTTCATTCAAAATCTATTCCAACATCTCGATCAAGAATAGACGGACCTGTAAGTAAATCCGTATGTGGTTGGCCACGGATGAGTATAACGGGCCCCGATTTATTTTCGACGATTTTTCTCAGTTAACAATTCTACATGAGAACTTTGAAAGCTCGTGCTCTGAATTATTCATCGTCGATCCTTTATTGACCAGCTCGACTTAGCCGTCTGTCCGTATTTTTCCGGATATGTTGAACCTGAACTACTTTTACTTTCGATCATTATACTAAAAAAGTTACACTTTTATTTTCAATAATATCCTTGCCGGCTGTACGTGGCGAATTACACAATTTAGAAGTTTTAACGATAATATGAGGAGAAGACACAAATTCCAGCTAGTAATTCTTATCTTGTCAGCGTCAGACGGTTTCTACTTACTTGCAAAAGGTGACCGAGGAAATAGCGGGTGTACAGCTAAAGTTCTATTAAAAACGATGTTTACACGCGCACTAGAACAAAACTCTGAAAGAGAAAATCCTGTATTGTACTTCTAATGAATTACAGGAAGAAATGTCTTAAGAACGAAAGTGACATGGAAACAAGAAACGTCTGCCCAGAAGCGATTGTAACTTTTCGTCCTCTGCGATAACTGTGTTACTAAACTTTTCTTTTTGAAAAGAAAATGTAATAAAAAGTATAACATTTTAACAAACAAACAAAATTGTGCATAAATTAAAAATTTACAGATGCCACGAAGCAAACCAAAATAAAATATCTAAAATCGCATGCAAACCATTGCATTTATTTACCATACATCAACGTGCAAAGAAAAAGTACAGTACAATCCGGAATACTAATTCTTGAATGAAAATAAAATGAAATCGATGAAATAATATTAAAATATATATTTGTTTAAATAATGCAAAAATAACCATTTATTTACCTAAAACAAATAATATTACGGGCAATGTAAAAATACTTCTATCTACAAAAAAGGTTGTTATTCGTAAATGGACGCGTGCCGAGACCTAGATGAAGAGAATCCAAAAATTTCTGAAATCAACATACAACGCGGTCTCTCGCCTGCCACAGTTAACCAATCTTTCCTGTAAAAGGACAAAAGCATTGTAAGAATGCAAAAGCACCTTGAGCACATGATGTGCACCAGGACCATCATCGTCTCACCGCTCGTCCGCGATTACACCGCCGCCGCGCGTCTACTTAGCATCGCGCCTGGTCATAAACACTCCCCCGCACAGCGCCACGAAACCATTGCACGCCTGTGCGCACACGATTCCCAAACAAGAGCAGAGCAGAAGTCTGTTTCATGTCGCAACCGCGACAAAAAAAAGAAAAGAAGAGGAATGAATCCAAAGAAAGGAAAAAAAAACGCGATCATTTCGGGAAGACGAGAGTAGGTGACGAAAGCCATAAGCGCGTGCGGCTCTCTTGCCCCCGCCGCGCTGGATTCGTCCTCTCCTCTCCCGCGCGCGGGACAAGCGAACGGGCGAGAGAGCACAGGAAGTAGCAGCGAGCGGCATATATAAGCCTACCGGCGCCCGGGGCTTCTCCGCACTTTAAGTCTCACCCCAGACCCGAGAGAAGTCACTTCTACAAGTCGCTGTCCTATATTATATAGTTTATCGGTGTGCCGGAGTTTATTGTTATCTTTTTTTTTTATTCGTTTGTTTTCTGGTTCTGCCTGTGCTATCGACCACGCGGGTTCATCAACAGCTACAGTCATGGATACCATTGTGCGGAAGGTAAAGAGGATCGTCGAGTGTCGAGACTATATTTCTAGTTTGGCGAATTTTTCTTTCCCTCGCGAGTGTGAAAAGAAGCGTCTCCAGCAGGAGGAGGAGGAGGAGGAGAGAGAAAAGGAAGAGTTTTGCGCTGTGGTCCCGTATTATAGAGGTTTGAGAGTTAACGATGGGTAGACTGGCGGACTTTGATAGATGACTGATGGCGGTAATGGATTTAACGGCCGGTTCGGTGATGGAATAGCAGTATGTTGTTGATAATGTGCAGAAGATTCAAAGTGAAAAACAACAATTTATTGGTTCGAAGGGTTTACTATAAATCGACAGTTAAGCTGTTTTACCAAATATCGTTTTACCATCTAGATTTTAGTATGTCAATTAATGTAACGAATAATTATTTTGTTAATTATTATAAAACTAGTTTGGTACGTCGGAATTCAATCATTACTGATAAGTCTATTTGAGGGTTTAACTTTGTTTAACTATTTCAACTTTCGAATTTTCCACGTGGATTTACAATTGTATCCTGAAAATAAGTTAAAGTCATTTGCAACAGTCATATCAGCTGTAACAAGCATTATTGCATCGATCAATAATAACCAGAAATTACAATGTCAATTCAATCGTACATTGACACTTGCGAAAATTACCAGAAATTAAATCCACACTTGTCGGAAATATATGTGCCCATAGACCGAAAGAGGGCTTCGTGCACCATTATAAATAACTTTTGCGCATCGCGAGTATACCTTTACAATAACAGATATCTTCTCTTCTTCGTAACTTGTATTGAATTAGGATAAAAAAATATAAATATACCGTATACAGTTGAAGAATCGGGAAAATGGATCGCGGGTATACATCAGAAGTGCCAGCACAAGCATAGCGTGCAAATACACAAGCGTGATATTCAATGCACTCGAGTATCTGCTCTTACATTCGAATTGCATGCGCGCGATTTTTCCGTTATTCGATTTTCGCGCGTGGACGACGACTCACTCTTGGCCGTGCTTTGACATGCTGTTACCGCTGTACAGATTCGAACGTGCGGTCAAAGAGCGCGAGTATGGAAACGTTGTTTGGCGCCCGGAATTTGCGCGTGACGTGGGCCTCAGGACTTGGACTTTACGCATCACAATTTTGGATTGGCGGTTTTAGGTGACGGTGATAAATGATTAAGTTTTAAAATTTTGAAAAAAGTAGCGAAATAGGAGTGACAACTTTTTGCATTATTTTTACAGCTTAAAATATTCCTTTACACCTTTTCATTGTAATATCTTTATTTCTTGATGCAGTGAATTATAACATACCGTGAAAAAGTCAAATCCTGATTACATATTTGTATAATAAAAAAGAGGAAAGGCTCTCTAAGAATAAATCAGTGACAGGCAGGGCGTTAGCACAAAAGAGTGTAAATATATATAATTTTTAATGCATTAAATTTGAATATTTAATATATAATATAGTGAATTTTAACTGAAGAATTAACTAATTTTTTTCATCAATTTATGGTAATGCCCGATATTACGCTGTTTTATTTTTCATATATTTTTTTATCAATTATCTTATAACTTTGGAAAAGTGTTTATTTAAGAATAAATAACTGGTTATAAGTTACATAAAAAAATAATTCAGAACTGAATTATTGGCAGTAACGTAATTATAAGTTTTTCCTAAAATAAATTTGACGTGATATTTTAAATATATTTATTCAGAAACGTAGCATTGTTTCCCAAAAACTGGGAATAACACATAATGTGAAAATTCAATTAGTCATTTCACGTACTTCACTTATAAATAAAACAAAAATTTTACTGAAAGGTTTCATAAGGATAATCAACTTATAAAATTTATTTGTAAAACTTTTATATAATTAAACGAAGCCAATTTATATGAGTGCATTGTGATAATAATGAAAAGAGAATTAAAATGGAAGCCGATTATTACCTGAAAACCGGAATAAATATTGAAATATTAAACTAAAAAGCTTCCGATTGAAAGCAATACATAAATTTTATAAAAGTCTATATAAATTCAACTTCACGAAGTTCATTCTGAATAATCAAAAGAAGTTTCAAAATTTAAATTGCTCAGAAAACTATTGTTCAATTTGGATAATTTTAATATTGACCTCCTTACCAGTGTGATTTTTCTCAGACAAATTAAGTCAGTTGCACGTTTGCGTGAATTGTGGGACGTTGTGTAATCCGCGGCTCAAAGTAAAAGAGTGGAATGAAAGAGCGATTCTTCCGCGCTCATCAAGAGATATGCATCTCAGTCATAAACCGCATCTTGTGTACATCGAGAGTGAAAACTCTTATGAGACTGCGCGATTTCAGGTGTTTACGCGTTGAAATATTTTTTACGCGACTATTTTAATGATTCACCTCAACAATCAAAATTTCATGTGTAAATAAGCGTGTATATTTCATGGCATATTCGGAAAAAAAACCGTGGCAGTAAAAAACAAACGGGTGCTGTTACGATAATGTCCTGTCTCGCAACTATTGAGGTTTCGGATTCGAATTTTGTTGTACCTGGATAAATATCTAATGATCGTACCTTGTAATTAACGTTTTAAATGAATTTACGGAACTAAATGAGGCAAATACACACATTTTATAATAAATCATTTATTAATTGTCATAATGCAATAACATGAGTTGAAAGTATTCTTATTAAAGAAAAAAAATATTACGAAACTCTGTCAATTATTTTAAATCAAAATTATTTAACATTTTTTTAAACCATCAAATCATTTTACACGATCCATACACGAAAAATTTTTTTTAGAATGTTTCGTTGAACCTCTGTGGTGCACTGAAAATTTGAATTGTGAACATTGGTATACTCTACAATTTTTATTCGAATTCCGCCTGGAGAACGATGTAATTTGTAGTAGGTACTTGTTATCCGTTGAAAAAAATCAAAAAACGAACCGGTTGAAATTCTCCATTATTCTCAAGCCCCAACCGATCAAACGAAAAAAAAGCATACACGCATCAATACACGAAGGCTATTATAGGGAGCTTACGTCCATGCATAATACCGCACGAGGCACTCACACGAGATATAGAAAGAGGAAGACCGAGCGATGGAGATAAAGGGGGAACCGCGTGTGCGCGCAGAAGTGCGTTATTGCAAATGCCACATAATCGAGACGAACGCCCGGGATTCGAACGTAATCTGCTCGTTAAGTCGATTTCGATGCGACGAGCTGCCAATCCGCTGGGCTCCTCCCTGCGCGAACTCTCACTCCATATCCCAGTCGGTCGTATCGATCGAACGTCAGTTCAGCGCTTCATCGACAATCGCATTATAAACGTGACCGAGGGCTTTCGCGCGCGCACCTAAGGAGGGGGATGTAAACGTACGCCTGGGATTGATTTTCATTTCTTTCTTTTTTTTGCCTAATGCCTCGGAGAGAGTCGGAGAGCTTCAACGGGGATTATAAGCCGGTGGAGTTGCGCGGGGATCGCCGGCGAGTAATTATCGCTTTATTGTGACTGGTCAATGAGTGCGGCGATGATAATAGAGATAAAGGTCGGGGAGTGTGGCGAGGATTACGAGGAGAATGCGCCTGTTGTTTTAGGCTGGCTAAGAGCTAGGGGGAGGCGCGGATTTGATGAAGTGAGCAGGTGTCATTGTCAAATCGTACTTTTGTCTCTCGTAGTGAATTTTTTACAAGCAGACATTTTTTTTCAGGTAATAATAAATATCTTATGTTTATGGATATTAGGCAAATTCGTTTATTTAAATTTTCATTTTAAAAAATTGTATGACTAAAATTAACATTTTAATCTTGAATGTATGACTTTGCTTTATCAGTATCAAATATTTTTCTTATATTTACTTATAACTACAGATGATAATCTCTAGTTTGAAATATTGACGACCCTTATTAACTATGGAGAGTAGTTTTAAGCTTAATAGAATAATAAATTTTACGCTGTAAAAGGTTTGTACATTTTTAATGAACGGAAATAATATTAAACAGGCACATTAAAAGATTATTTGATGTCGTAATTGAAGTTTAACCTACAAAAACTGAAATTTAATGTAAGAACAATTTTCTTTTAATCCGATTCTTACAGCCCTTTGCGGTCTCTTTTAAAATCGTAAAGGATTTTTCAATATTTTATATAAGTTAAAATTAGATTCTTTTACTGCAAATGAATCTTTTTTAATTTTCGTGCTTAATATTCGTTGGATCATGCTGGTTATGTGGTACTTTAAAAAATTAAGGCATTTTTAGATACGTAATATAATTTATTCGGGAGAAGTAAGTGAAAGATTGAGAAAAATAAGAAAGATCTCCCGATTTCAGAAATAGAAAACGACTAGCTCACAAGATGATAATTTGCTCGTCTGATGTCCATTTATAATGATTAAGAAAAAACCACTGCCAATTCATTGGCTATTAGCTTCCTCAAACTAAAGTTATTGTTCTAATACATTGATTGTTTACATCAGTATATAGGCAAATTGTTATTTATCAATGTACATGTATTTTACATATTTTATTTTTTCAAACTTATTTTACAAAAAAGTAAACTTTAATTTTATATCTTTTAAAAATTTCTTGAACTCGGTTCAAAAATATAAAAATGTTGTACTAGATAAGTGTAATAAGTGGTTAAAATTTCAAGTCGATGAATGAAATATTCTCTTAAAAACGCTATCAAAAAATATATTCAAAAAATTTTGGCAACAAAGATACAAAAAACTTCACTTCTAATCTTACCATTAGTTCAATTGTAACTTGAGAAGCAAAGCACACATACTCATTAACATTTTTTTTAGAATCGCTAACATTCTTTTGTGCGATCGCAAACCCATTGCATAATTCCCAAGGGTTAATAAAAATGCACGCATGCTCTTGTCGCCTAACAATACATCGTTCGCTCTCATTCTCCTCGCACTCTCTCACTCTCACTCTCACTCTTACTCTCACTCTCGTCTTCTTGTCCTTCTTCGGCGAAGAGCATCGGTTAAGAAGTAGAGCTCGTTACTTCTCACGTAATGTTTGAGCATATACGAGATCCTTTTATTACGGCCGGAGCATTCGTTAACACGACTCAGGCGCGCGAACGCACTCTATTATTTAGTCTAACCACACAGTACGGCCGCGGGGGAGAGAGAGAGAGAGAGAGAGAGAGCGAGAGTATCAGTGCGCTTCAGCCGACCTCATGACGTACAATTTATTTTCTAATTAGCCTCGCTCGCGCCGGCGTACTTTTTCGTTCTTATTCATTGAAACACGCGGCTTGCGGGTCAACATGGCGCAATAAGTATTGCGGAGAGAAGGGGGAAGGGGTAATGTATAGTACAAATCGCAGCGCAAGAAGATGACCGAGTCTCCGCCTAGCAAAGGGGCACGCGCGCGAAAATTGCACGGTGTCCGAAATGATCTAGATTTTCAGTGTTGCGTAGGAGATGCATACAGTTTCGAAATAGTCTAGAGCTCAGCTCCATTTTCGTGGTTACTTCAGAGGCTGAAAGATCGATTGCTACGAATAATTATTTTTAACAGACAAGGAATTTTAATTTTTCATCTGAAAAAAAATTGTGGTACAGCTGTATTCAAACGAAAAAGGTCCGCGGGCTAATCAGACCCAAAAGTTTCAAATTTCTCACTTTTGCCCGTTCATGTTTGCTTTACTTCGGGAGTGAATAAAACTTTTGAAGTACGTGCAATCTGTCCCTTCCGCGTCTTTCACTCAGCTTCTCGCCGTATTATACTCCCCAGACACATTCTTTGAATTACAGTATAACTATTTACTGTTTCAAATTGTAATATCCATTCTTGCAAGTTTGCACATACAATACTTTTCAGTTTTCTAAAAGCAATATGAAACGATTATAGTTTTTATTTATTATTATTCAAAAATTTTTTAAAATTCAACAGTATATTGTTGGGTTGAAATTTTTTCAGCTCTAAAATTAATACGTTAACAAATTAATAGCTTCTCTAAGCACCTTTCTTTTTGAATTCAAAAACTCAGAAGAAACACTGTTATTCGGTATTCAATGATGGTTATAATATAAGTTAAAAATGCTTTTGCTTTCTTAAGTGCGAACGACCATTCAAAATAAATGGACTAGAGATAAGTAAAATGTTCAAGATGACGTAATTGTGACATATGCTATGTGAAACGTGATACAATTTTCGGACGGTAACAAAGGGATCAACTAGTCATGTAACAGATAGGTTAATGGATCTTACAGAACAAATTAGAGGCGTCTTTCAGTATATCTGTTTCGTCCGTGCACAGTGAAATGGAAAGTGTCTGTCGCATATGTACTGAAATAGTTTTGAGTGACGTTATTGTAAATCTTCTGAGTCGACTAGTAGGTATACGCTGATCATATTTTAAACCATTAGGTCACTAAACCAAGTGCAAAATCCTTTCAAACATATTTTATGATAACAATTTGCATGCATAATAGGTATATTAACGATAACTATAGTAATTATATATACTATAGTATGTACTATAATGAAGTATAGTATACTAAAAAATATGAGAGGTATAATTATATATTGTTACAACTTAACGCATCAGCATGCATATTTTTCTCACTGAATACCTGAAGAAAAATATCCATCCATGTTAGAATTCGAAATTTACTGTACGTATTGCAGTATTTTATTTTACTATGAATTGTGGTTATAACAATTTTGGGCTCTATATATTATCGCAAGGGTAACTATATCTTCGGTTCAGCACTATATCAACATCATCTCTAAATTATGTTTGTGCCTTCGGGACGTAGATTAATATAGTTATAGTAATATATAATGTCGCCAAATTTGGACAAAACTCAAGGCAACTTTATTATCTGCCTCTAATGAGTTTAAAATGACAGGAATTTGTTCAACTTGTAACTGAGGTGGACAATGGAATTTCGCAACGGAAGAAACAGAGCGGCCTCAAAGACACAACAAGCCTCTCGATCTCCACCTCAAAACTCATTAGTGCCATCGACGAAAAAAGTCCGCCAATCTCTCTCACCCAGCGTCAAACTACACACCCCTCGAAAAAGCCACTGCAAACTCTTTCTAACAATCCTCCAATTCCCAAACACTGCATCCTTGGATGTCTCGCTCTCCCTCTCGCATCTTCCAAAGCAATCCCGGCCGGCAAACACATCGGCCTAGGTATAGCTGTAAACTGGAGATAGCGAGAGGGAGATAGACGACTGTGAGGGCGACGCTCGGGAAATTAACGCGCCAGTTTTAATCAATGCGCTGCCGCAGTATATCTCACATCGTATCTTCCTCACTCTCTCACTATCCCTATGTCTATGTCTATACGTTACGTGAAATGCAGATGATCGTGACGTTGGCGCTGTGCGTTTGCCTGGTGAGGTGCGAGCCGCCCGCCTTGAGCAACCAGTACGGCGTGCCGGGAAATTTCGCCGGTCCCCAGGGTAGCTACCAGCAGCAGCAGCAGCAGCAGCAGGGCGGCGTGGGCTATCAGACCGGCGTGACAAACAGCTACGGCGCGCCTCTCGGGGGCGACGGTGGCGGCGGCGGCCATGGCGGACACGGCAACGGCCACGACGAGCAACAGGATTACATCGATAACCAGGTACGACGAGAGACTGAACCATATAATATAGCGAGGTGGCTGCTTGAGTTTTGGGAAGTAAAGGTTGAATGTTATATATATAGTGGGCTTTAGTATATACCCTTTTACAGTACAATAGAAAATCATATTTATGTATAATACTAAGGTACCTATATATGCACGTTTCATGTGACCGCGCCGTGCGACAAAATGCCTGTAAAATATTTCTACGAAGGTTTCACTTACAGGAAAATTTGACAGGAATTAATTATATCTTTTTAGGTAGGTAGTACCATGCGGATGGTAACACTTAAAGTGGTATAAAAACAACGATATTTCAATTTTTAATAGCAATTCCCACTTGAAGTGTTATGATCCTTATGATAATCTCTAATACTGGGGCTCTTAGCCAGCTGCTTTCACTTTTTAATGTTTCAAACGAATAACATTAATTTTCGTCCTACAGATACGCAAAACTTAATAGGAAATTTCTGCTGATAATTCTGCAGCAATGTTTGCAGGAAATTCTGGAGATTTTTTTTCTACGAGATAGCTACAAATAGTCTCATATATTGTGATGACGATAGTATTTTGAAAAGCGCGCTTCGAGCCTTCGAAGTGCACTTGAAATTAGACGAATGTAAATATGCGCCAAGTTCAGGTCTGCCTCTAGAGCGTAAAAGCGCCCGTCAGAGCTTACTCGCTCTCTCTTGGCTGTCAACCAGGTGTATGGAGTGTCATCCAATCTCGTCGTCCTCAATGAAATAGATCTTCTGCTGATCGGAAAAAATTTTACAATATAATACAAGAGCTTTTGAGCACACAGCGTCAATGCCCGCGATGCGCCCATTATGTTTAGTAATAACTTAACGGAAATTAACTTAAGTCGAGAATATAATTTTGGCGCGAGAGTTGAGCTGTTCCTTTTCTCGGAATAAACTTTCCTTAAATACGTCGGACGATCTCATTAAACGTGATTGAATTAATTATTAACGAAGAGAAATGCACTATACAGGTTTGCACATAACGATCCAACTCATAAGATCACTTAATTACACGGCGACCTTTATAATAATATACGAATAATGCAATTAAGCAACGCAAATATCTCACGGCCACAAGCGTCAGTCTCACACATTACCGCCTCGCGCTACAGCTCATTACAACGCTCGTGTCTCACGTTTCTTCAACTTCTTGGCTCGCCTCTAATTAATTACGGCGCCAACTCCGCATTATTCCGACGGATTCGCTTTATTAATGGACAAATCCTTATTGACACACCTTTCCTGCGTATATACGACGATTCGTGCTATAACCACATTTGGCGATTTAAATATAGTAGTGCGTGAAATGATTTCCCCCCTCTTTTCTCCCTCTCGAGCGCGTATACCCGCATCGGTATGTACTCACTGGGATCGTATCAATTGTCGTAAAAGGCCAATTACGACGCCCGTGGCTGAACTCGCGTCTCGATTAGCGCTTGCCCTCCTTACCCCTCCGCCTCCGAGAACACACGAGACAATTAACCTCGCGTCGCAATTTTCGCTCTCCCGAACTCGTATAGACGCAGACTATGCCTATTGTCACATAAAACGTACAGGCGTACGCTGTCACTCACGGGAACGCACCGTATTATATATGTATATATATATCCCTCTTCGCGCGGCGAATGCAAATGCGCGTATTATGCGGGAATTTTGAGCTCTTATAGGTATGCGCGACTCGTCAGCGCGTGTCGCCGCCGCGAAACTTTTTTTCGCGACTCTTCCGGGACACGAAAAAGTGGAATAATTGTATACGCGCTGGCATTGAGGTCGCGTGCGCGCGGCTCTACGATATTTGTTTACCCGACAGTGCGCGCTCTGGACATAAATAAAAGTTATATAGTTTTGCAACGAGGTAAACTCGCGCGCGTGCGTGCAGCTATACTCTGCACTGTTCTTCCTCGTTCTTTCTTTTTTTTTCGTTATTTTCAAGGTTTTTTGCTGTAGTGTTTTATTTCGCGGTCTCGGACGATTATATTTCATGCGAAACTCGCGAGAGTAGCGTGCGTTGCGCCCGCGTTGTTTAATGTGGTTTTCGGCCAGTCGCCTAAAAGTCCATTGTTTAACGTAATATTTCAGAGGACGAGTATATAAACCGACCAATGCCAAACGAATTATCGCCGCAGTTAGCGAGCGAAATTACGATCAAATTACAATTGAATTTATATCAATTGGATTGAATAGCTGGAAAAAAACATTATTTATATGGAAAATAATGTCCCAGCGCTGATCGTAAAATGAGTTTCTTTCAATATAACCCTGGATACACTTTATCCTCTGTTCATTTAAATCGCGATATACGAGTGCAATAAATATTCAAGAACGCTACGCAGTCGAGACAGCAGCGATCAATACTAAACGTTACCTTCCAACGATCAGGCTAACTCTTAATTACGCTCCCCCTTCCCTTCTTTCCTTCGTTTAATACAAAAATATTCGATTCGCGTCGGAACGCAATTTTCACGGGACCATTGTCGAGGAAAATAATTGTTTTACAGGCTCGTAAGAATAGATTAGCGACGATCCCGGGTGACGAGGCCGGATAAACCTTATCCTCTCGCTCCTCAACTTTAACTGCACTCCGTCGCAAGTTTCGACGGCGCGCGCGTTTGCTCTTGCCGTGAATCGAGCGGCAATCAAGTTGCGCATTGCCGGTTTAACGATATTTACACTTGCATTCTTTGACGGGATCGCTCGTTCTCTGCTCATTGTTTCGCACACCCTATCTTCTCCTACTCCGGAGGTTGACAAACTTCTTTGAGGTTCGAATGAAGACCCGTGAGCTTATGTCTGAATAAATCGTGTTTGGAAAAGGGAGTAGGAAAATGGGATAGAATATTGGATCGAGCAGAATTGAAATGTGAATTTTTCAAAATTATAAGAATATTTAAAAACAGGTGCCTAGTACGTGGCTTAAAGAAGATACAAGAGAATAAAAAGACTGTTATATTTGGGTTGGTTGTCATGCTAAAAAAGAAGTAAAATTAACTTTATTTATAATAAGAAGAATTTTATACTTAAGAAGAAGTAGGTTCTACTCTTTTTTAATGTTATTTCTACCTCTACTGTTGAAAGTTAAATGGACTTGTCATTTCCAACGTGAATTAACTGAAAAATTAACTCCTCATTTCCAGCGTGAATAAAAACTGTCTATAAAGTAGAATTAACAATTTATTATTTTAATTCCCTAAAGGGTCTCAAATTAATCTTTGTTGCAATTTTTAAAAAACCTTTGTTCTTTCGAAAATTCTGATGAAAATTCTCTCATTATAATTAAACGAATGAAAATCCACCGCAGTACAAAGAAATTTGAAACCTCACTCTCTTCACCAGAATTTATTGTCAGCAGAAACGTGCGAGAACAAATTATCCTCTACTTACTGCATACACCACTCTCATCAACAATAAGAACAACACAATAGGGTCTCGCACTTTTGATTCCATTCTCTCATTTATCCCGTTGGTCAAGAGTCACCCCGCCCTCGATTTCCTCCCCGGCTTTATGGATCTCCCGCGTTTCATCGCTTTACGATGGTAAACGCGAGACGCAGCTCTACGACGGCGGCCGAGGACCGTAAAACTTTATTGTCCGGCAATACGACACACGGATATTTACGCGCGTGCGCGCGATGTCACATTAAAGACATCGACCCCTATATATATGACACATGAGTTTCAGTTTGACCAGTGCGCGATCGTTAATGGAAATGAAGTTTCCGCCCTCTTTTGTCGGACGATTATGCGATTTTCACAGCTGCGTGCATGTATAGTGTGTGGCAGTCGCGTTAGAAGGTAGCGCGTGTGTATATATGCACTTACCTAATGCTTGCGGGCAACGCCGCGAAGATTGGAGCACGCGTCATTAGACCCGGGAATGGGCTATTCGCGGTCGGTTTTTCGTCCGGCGGTTATGCGGTCGTATTAACCCGGTTTTTCACGCGGCATTGTTCTAGATTTAGCCAAATGGCCCTTTTAGGCGTTTTTTAATTTTTCGCTTTCCGAAATATAGGTATATGTGTGAATTTGCCTTCGCCTCGGTATGTCTCAACGAATTGTTACGCGAGTTAAGTTGTTTTCTTATTCTGGCTGTGATTAATGGTTGCCAGAGGTTAGTTTGGGATAATGCATGAGATTATAAGCTCTTATTGCCTTTTAAGGATGGTAAATTGATTTATAGGCTTAGGAACTGCCGATTTTTAATTACTGTTCCAAAGTTTTCAAATTAAACCTCTTGAAGTTCATTATGGTCAGACTGAGGATAAAGTTCGTAAACAAAAACTTTATAGATTTCTTTAAAAAGCTAAATTAAAAGCGGGCTGTCTTGATAGAACGAACAAAATTGATGATCAATTTGATTAAATTGAAAAATTTTAAAGTTTCGTTCAATTTTAAATTTCAATATCGTGATCACGTTCATTTATTCACATTTTATATAAAATGTAGGTTCCGATTGTTCCATTTTCTGTCGTGATTACGGTATTAAAAGTTCTGGTATGCAGCAGTAGATTACTATTCGGAAGACCATAAAACATATCTAGTGAATGCTCGTTGAAACGTATTCAATTATTGGAAATATCGATTCAAAAAGAGGTTAGTACAAAAGGGATATGGGAAAACACTATAGCGTCCAAGGGTTATGCACCTTAGAATTACTCTCGTATAGCTTTGAATCTGAAAATATTAAGAGCGCTTCAATCCATCTCAATTTCCGAATAATACTGTTTACTTCCTGAAACTTTAAAAATCTTGTGAACTGATAATTAAAATAGCATTTTTTAACTAAAAAGCTAATTTTTAATAATTGATAAAATTATATTTGATAAGACTCTTCTACAAACATAATAATTTAAAAAATATTATTTTAAACTCGATAAAACGCCTTTCATTTCAGCTAATCAACAAATTTCAGTCCAATGAAATTCCTAAAAAATAAACCCTTTAGAAATATCACTCAAACTCGACGTATATACGATTACTAAATGAGAAAAAAGAAATACACATTAATTTTATCCGTATTCGTCAAGTCTTAAAATTCACGACATCCTATCCCACATAACTCTGCTATACAGCTCGCACAGTAGATATCGATCGACGCGCAAATCCTTTAGCACGCGGAATTGGAGTCGCCGAGGGGAGCTCGGCTCGCAATGTAAGTCCTCGGAATCAGCGCTTCTATTACAAAAACACATCTGTTACCGGCGCCCGCGCGCTCGCTCCCCGTTAAGCCACGAGATCTTATAGGTACACGACCGTAAAGACGCCTCGTCAGCGGTGTAATTATTCTCGAAAGCCGCGCTCGTCCTTAAACGACTTTTACGAGTGGCGGCCGGGCCCCGAGCGCGTGTCGACAGCTCTAATGCAGCGCAGTGTCGCGAGATTAAGAGGCCAAGCGCGTGCGCGCAACAAACGATCCCAACCTATACGCGCCTGTATATATACATTTTCCGTCTTAATAACGCTCTCGCGTTCCATTACAAAAAGCCGGATCGCACAGCCTAATCGCGCAGCGCGCCTCACCCGCGTATTATCGTTGTTATTATTATGTATACGCGAGCTGGCTGCATTGCACAAGGCGCAATCGTGACGCGGACATTTCGCGAAGTCATCCCTTTTCTGAGCGCGTGTGAGTTGCGCAAGCGCCCCGGTAATCCTGGCCCTGACGCGCGGGGATAAATAAGGCGATCAGCGAGCGGACTGTCCGCGATTAGGTCGGGGAGCTTTCTTTTTCGAGGTCGAGGGGATATTTAGTGCGGTGATCGCGTGTATCGGACGGTGAATCACGGATCGCCTATTAATTGGGAGGAATTTAATGCGCGCGCCCGCCGAATAAGTGGACTGCTTTTCTTTATGGCGGAAAATAAATGCATTTTTCATTAGCCCATTCGTTATATATACCCGCATTGTTCCCTCGTCCCAGAAATTATAGTCTGCCTAAAGTATTGCACTATTGATTTATCTTTCATTTACCTTAAAATTTATTCTCGATGTGATTTATAATTTTAAATTATTCATTAGTCCGTGATAACTGGATTAGATGTTGTCGTATTAATGCACTTATACGTGTACTGTATCTGACCTATAGCCTAAAATTTTGTTTCAGTGTATGAAATTTGCAGGAGTCTTGCAACTTTATTTTCTTATTTTTTTCTTAATAACCAAAAAGACTTCAGTGCTCCTTTAAAGCATACATTTTTCTAATCATTTAATCTCTATGGAAGCAAAGAGCGTAGATCGTAGCTTTCATAACAAGTTTTGGTGTATACAGAGGTTGCTGATTACGAATCCGTTATCAGATTTTGAAAATTTCCAAACATCTTGTCAATAATGAATTTTTTCGAATTTGTTGTTTAATAAAACTTTTACAATAAATAGTTATATGACTTCTTCATTTTTTTTCTCCAATTCTTTTATTATTAAGATGTCTGAAAATTGCGAAAAACGCCCCTGAAAGCGTCAACTAGAAAGTAAGTAGCCAGAACTTAAAGAAATCGAAGTAGTAAAGTATCGTGGGTTGCTAGCATACTTCAAAGGGTTATACTTTGAACGTGGAATAATGAACTGTGAATATATACATCAGTCTTTAATATTTCATTTTATACATGTGAATGTATTCATCTTATACAGTAAGAATAGTTTTAAGTCACGAACAGCTCTAACTTCTTTTGATATTACCAAGTCTTTTTGAAATTTTTCAAGAAATGCAAGACTATTGCACTGATTATGTATGAATAAAAAAACTATTCGTTATTTCGGGTTGGCTGAGTTTCCGATATAATTTTAATTTTAATTTTCCATCACTCACATGTTCACATATAGTACAAAATTCCTTTTCTCATGGTCAGAAAGAAAACGGTTAAAACATACAAACCGAATCATGTACCCGCTAAGCAGCAGACTTATGGCGCAAATTAAAATTAAAAATTAAAAGAACGCAAAAATTCAGTGCGAGCGAAAATTTTCACAAACTCACTTGTTCTCCTTTTTCTTCATCCAGCCCAAATCGTACGAGTTCGGCTACGCTGTGAAGGACGCGGCCTCTGGCAATGACTTCGGCCGTCGCGAGACCAGCGACGGCGAGACGGTGCGGGGCGAGTACCGAGTCCAGCTGCCAGACGGCCGCACACAGATCGTTACCTACACGGCCGACTGGCGCACAGGCTTCCACGCGGACGTCAGGTACGAGGGCGAGGCCCAGTATCCAGACCAGTACAACACCGGCAACCAGGCCGGCTACAACGCCAATGCTCAGGGACAAAACTACAACAACAACAACAACAACAACATTAATAACAATAACAACCAAGGCTACAATAATAACGGAAATAATTTCAACAATAATGGATACGATTATGCTGGCAGCAACAACGTCGATACCGGATATAACAACAACGCTGGTGGTAATTTTCATTGATTTTATATTTACTTACAAAACGTGACGTTTCACGCCTTTTCTATATCGTTGTACGTTGATTATTTCACGGTAAAGTTAGTCTTCAATGCTTTTATAGAAACGCCGAAAATTTTTCGAAAAAAACATCGACCGCGCAAACTGAAAGTTCTGTAGATTTTTTTCACCAGGGACATTCAAAGTTAAATTTTGTTTTTATGTTTCGCACATTTTATAAAGATCACTGGTGTAAATTTATTGCGCATGACTGAACGCCCGTATACAGCCCTTTTGATACTACCTTTTATTCGCTGTTGCCGCGGCTATTATTATTATTCTTTATTTTACAACGCCACGCGCGTGACAGTGATTTACTTTGAAGAGGCGTTTGATGCAGTCTGCCCTTTTTGTGAAAGCGTACGAGCGCGTCGCTCATATCAATTCATTATTCAATTTTGAGTGCACGCTGCATCCAAAAGTGCTGACGTTGACAATGACGAAATTTAGTCCATCAAAGACTTTGTCCCGTTTATCGCGACGATGCTTTTTTCCAAACTATGTCACGATTCCCATTGAAGATAATAAACGTACACGATATTCGCACACGCTGCTCTTTACAAAGCACGTAAAGCTAAGATCCCGATCCTTTGTCCCACCCCCCATGACAGTCCTAGACTGTCCACCCTCGTGAAGATCTCCTGAACCGCGGTCACTCAATGCGCACTCTTCCGCGCAACTCGGCCCTGCATCCGAATAAAGCGAGACCACAATCGGCCGTCTCTAAGAGCCAATCGTCCTCCTTCTGTCCCTCTCCAAATCTCTCCCGAGCGTATATATAGACGCTCTCTCGAAATGCCACACATTAGCCAAAGCCAAGCCTCTGTACGCGTGGCGCGCACTTCTGGTCCGTTTCAGGTAATCACGGCGGCTACAACAATTACCAGGCGAACCAGGGCTACAACTCAGCGGGCAACGGCGGCTACAATTATCAGTACCCCTCGAATTCCATTGACGGCGGCAACTCTGGCGGCGGCTACTTCGGGCCCTCGGCCGCACCACCACCACAGCAGGCGTACGGCGTACCCTTCCACTGAGCGAGCCAGGCCGCGACCACACGAGTCTGTATTGCCGCAGCGCGGTGCCTGTGTGCGTCTATATGTGACTATCTGTGTGTACATGCCTAACTGTGTGACTGCGTGTTTTATAGTGTTAGTCTGCGCGTTTGCGAGCTTTGAAGTCTGTGGCTCTTTATTTGCCGGCGGAAGTTTGAAATTAATACCTTCGTTTTTTATTTCTTTCTTCCTTTCTCTGTCCCTCTCTCTCTCTCTTTGCGCCGGTCGAACTCCTTAAACATGGGCGAGAGAATTTGTTCGATAGTGCCCGATCAAAGCAAACTTTTTTCAATGAGAATTTTTTACCCTCGTCCCGGCGTCACTTGCTTTTTGATGTTTTCCTCCGTGTAATTTACTCGCTCGCACGGGTCGTTGCTTGGGGTTTGGAAAATTTAGCTGAGAGAAAAAGAGAGAGAGTGCGACCGCGATATTAAAATTTTCCAAGGGCTTTTTTCTTTTGAACTCGCAGTAACGGGTAATCAGCCGGAAGGAATTATAGAGCGAGGTACAAACAAAATTTCCAGTGCGGCGCTTCTTGATGCCGGTAAATTTTAGTTTTCAATTATATCCATTTCAGTAGCTTATAATGAGATTAATTATTTTGAGAAACTTTCGGAATTTGTAAACTTTTGTAATTCAAAGACATCTAATAAAAAGTTTTTTGAAATTTAACGTTCATTCTTGATCTCAGTGGGCAATGAGAGTATTAATACGGTTTGGATTACGAGTTGAAGTGAAATTTCGGAAGCACTGCCGGTAAACAAAGAGTTGCCAAAACAACGTCAGACAAAAGTAGTGGTTTTAAAGCCGTGGGTCTAAGGTTGTTCACTGAACAACTTTCCCCTGGATGTATAATATTACTCTCTTACCTCTATATAATGATCTTATCATTATCATTTATTCATAAAGGTATTCTATCGATCGAACTTCATACTTTACTACTGCAGTTCTAACACGTAATAAACTAAACGATTTCATTAATATGAAACCGTAAACTTTTATAACACTATTTATAAACTGCATTAAAATATTATTTATCATTCATTTGAGTCATTAAAAATTATTTTTCAGATTGTTTTAATATGGTCAGTGTAAAAGTCATTTGGTTAGTTTATTTATTTCAATTCAGAAAATTTAAAATTTATGACATCTCAACAAATATGATAAATGATTTAGAATATTTTTATATTCTTTTATACAAATTCATCTAATGTTATTTTTCATCGCTTCATTTGGTCAATGAACCCGGGATCAGGGGCTGCTAGGTGATATGTTAATGATGACCTCTTTATAATATTGATACAGCTTATTTAATATATTTAAAAAACAAAAAATATGAATTTAGTCTGAAGTACGATACTTCTAATTTTTATAGTGTATGTGTAATCATTCTGTAAAGAAGTCTGTACTATTTTGCGTATGAAAAATAATAATGTATCTGTTTACTGTAAAATATGTGTCTATGTAATTTTGTATGAATATATATATTTTTTTTAATAAAAAAATTGTTTGTCTCTTTTTTTCCTGAAGTTCACTTGTTTACGGGTTCATGGGTTAAGAGATTTTATCTTTTGAAATACTAATTTAGCCTTCAAATGACCTTGATCTAAAGGTGATGAGGTTAAACGGATTCCGAATTCGTGATCAGCATACCAAAGAAACTTTTTGATTCTGTGATAATTGATAGAATATTGGCTGTGATGTATGTACAGACTAAGGTCAAGTACCAAGTACTGGGACAGTTTTAACTATACTTTTTTTATAACCTGTTTTATCACGAAAACTAAGCATAATACATAAGAACTAATTGCCTCAGTAGATAGCTCGTGTCTCATGGCTTATTTTAAGAAAAAATGCCTTATTTCCTTGCTGCTGTATTAAAATAATCGCATTAAAAGAAAATAACTATCGACTGGTGTGATAGGACACGATAACTTATTTGGAACCAATAGGACAGCCGTTCAAACCCAATAGTGGGACTATCCTTTAAACGTGTTCCACTACTGTGATATGGGAATGAAGAGGCGCCTAAAGTGGGACAAAATTTTCGTTATGTCAACTTCTGAAACATAACCTCAAAAAATTTATATCTTCTTTATATGCTAATTTAAGAAGCAACTCAACGAAATAACGAAGTGACTACATAATAATATATATATAGTTACATCATGAATAATACTAATGAATTAATGCTGTTATCGTCTTCACCTTTTATTGTAGTTTTTTCCCACTCCTGATTCCCAAATTGGCTTTGTCCCAGTACTAGATCCTTTACCTAGTAATGATGCCCATTTTTCTTTTATACGACTCTTATTTTCTTTGTCCATTCGCAAATAAAGGACCAAGAAAAGTGTAAAATGACAAAAGTAAGTATAAAATAAAAATAAAAAAAGTAGAAATAATTAGAATGGAAATCGGCGTTTTGTCCTAACTACCATTATGGGCTCATAACTGGTGCACCAGTAGCTTTCATCAGAGGCCTGTTGAATGATGGCCATTATATACCAAAGGTGACTCTTTAATACAAAATGAAATATATACGAATTTAGTACATTAAACATACGTATTAAAGATGTATTAAAGGATAATCATATTTCGAAACTGAATAATGTATTGAAATTAGACACGCCTGATTTTCCATCGATATGTAGATTAATTTTACTGTATTGCCAAATGTTCTATTTGTTATATGCTAATTTATAGAAGAGGTAATTTCTGAAAAAATTTAACAATACAGGAATCAATACTTCCGGATAGGCCTTATTATCCATCTAACACTTATAGTTAAAGTTTCGTTCATTCAAAACCCACCATCAGCACAAATTTAAATTACCAACCTCATCAAAAAGTTCTAGTTTTTCAAAAATTTGAACGCCTAAAACATAGACAAGCACTTTAAAACTCTGAAGACCGACGAACACGAAATATTCGACTTATAAACAGCGAAACTTGAAAGCAAAGTAGATAATGTCAGTGTATTACCGCGTTATGCCTCTCTCTCTCTCTCTCTCTCTCTCTCTCTCTCTCTCTCTCTTTCCCTCTATTTTCTTCTATCCAGCTCGCTCCCAAGAGCCGTGAGCGACTCGGTAATTTGGTAATCCGCAATAAGGAGGGGGGGGGGCTGCACAAACGCTTCCTGATCACGCGACGAGGCGCTAAAAATGCGCGCATGCGGCCGAAAGCGCACTCGTCCTTTTTCCGCCGAGAGAGAGAGAGAGAGAGAGAGAGAGACAGATAGAGAGAGGGCAAATCATATGTCTCGCGACGATTTTATGAAGGTTCGCATTGGAATAACGTACTGAGCGTTTTGCACATGCAGCATGTACAGCTGCTCTCTCATGTCCATTGAAAGGACAAGTTATCTAGTATTATATCCTTAGTGTAGATTTTCTATCGCGGATACATTCACGTGCCATGTTACATTTTTAAGGCAATAGGTAAAAATATATAATTGATATCATTTCAAAACCCCTATAGTATTGTAGTATTCGAGACGAGTTGTTCATTTTCTTCGTATTACTGAATATTTAATTAAAAATAATTATTTTACTTCATATATTTGAAATAACCGTTAAAAATATTTTGATTTTTGTAATGTGACCAATATAATTAGCTTTCATCCCATAACTTTCCAGTACAGATACATAATAATTAAAGCTGCTTAGATATCTTTTTTATTTAATTTTATTTGATATAATCAATATTGTCACAATCTCTACGGTATCAAATGATGAGCTAATCTATCTTAAGAAGTTAATTATGAGTCATTATTATAAATATTGTTTATAAATTCAGTATTTATTGCAAGAAAATATACAATTTAAACACAGTTACGTAGCGGATTTTCAATTCATTTTCATTCATTTTCAATTTCATTTTTTTATTTCGACTGGGGAAGCGGCCTTCAGCATTTTAATGAGTTACTCGTAATTGTTTTCATTAGTTGTATATCTAAAAATTTTTATTCTTACTTCTGCGTAAAACAGGACAAATCAATAGCTTATGAATCAGATTTTTTTCTTCATACAGGAGAAAGGGAGGGTGTGAGGGAGGGAGGAAGGGAGGAAAAGAGAGATTCGATTTAGTTAATCTTCGTAGTTGCTGTATGTTCTTCGGCGCTGGATACTCTAACACCGTTGCAATTTCCTCTGGATTCGGACGCAGTCTTTCTCTATTGTCACGGCCGACGCTGAGTTGTTTTCCCGAGCCCTGATGCGTCAGTACAGAAGAAGATACACGTGAGGCATCCGAAAAAGCTTCATCACGATAGGTCAGTAGTCAGAGCACCGGACTAGTCTTTTGGATCCGTGAGTTCGAGCCCGAGTCGTAGCATATTTTTTACGTCACTAATTTATTTTAATTCACTTCGTCTTCCTCTCGTACGTAACACTATCGAGCAAAACCCCAAATACGTGAGTCTCAAGGATTCAACATCAACTCTAGTCAATATTTGTATTCCTCAAAATTTTCTGTAGCGATAATTATACTGCCTAGACCAGACCCATTAGGTTGGAACTCCGCGTCAAACAATGAGTTGGTGACTCGTTGAAACGTTATCGGCGCATTGGTCAGCCCAAAGGTTATCCGTTTGAACTACCACAACCTACATCCTGATACTGCAAAAGCAGTAAATCTTAGGTTAGAAGTCTCCATTGAGATTTGATGATAATTAAGCCTGTTTCATGACCATCCCTATAATCCACGCAGAATCAATACGATCTGTTATGATCACTCGCTGTCTTCTCTATTATTCCTTCATCATACATTCTCTCTACCTCTTCAATCTCTATTTGGTGCATCATCAGAAACATTTGTCGTGGATGATGCTTAATAGGTGATGGAGCTAGTACGGTGAGGGAGAATTCTGTCAGAGTTCTAACCTCCCTCCCCCCTCATTTCTTGTTTCCCTTCTTCGTAAACTAAAATATCCATTAAATGCTTCATGAACTTACGCTTTGAGTCATTAAGCTCGGAAATCCCCGCATACTCTACGAAGATGGCACTCTTCTCCCCCCTCTTATGTCTTAATAAAAGGCCTCCACCCTCCCTCGTTCACTCTCTAATGCTGCTTTGCGAGTCTTGCATCTACGTCAAACACCTTGCATCTTTTCATCTACATGATGATATCCTAATCCAGATTCGATACAGCTTTTATCGTGTATGCTTTAGCTTCCCCGTCGATCTCCAGCATTACTTTAAGCGTGCTCATCACTTGAGTAACTCCTCCGGTTACGTTAATACTGCCATCAAAACCATAACCGGAAGAGGAACTCTTAATGAGCAATGTTATTAGACCCTAGTTCTACTTTTCTGCCATAGTTGGTTCTATCAATGTCAGTATAGCTCCTGGATCGAACACGGCTTAATATGATTGTTCACCTAACTCTATGCCGATGAAACTACGGTTTTCCTCCATGAGAGCTACGATTTTAGCGAACGCATTTTCCATAAATGTCCACACCACATATACTATTTCCCGTATAAATTTCAAGTTTACTTTCTAGTCGTCACTATGCATACTCCTTAAACCAACGAATTAAACGCTTGAGAGTAGTTATTAACCTTTAGACTATCCAAATTTTTTCCGTAGAAATAAAGTACTTTCTTTCTGCCGAAAAATCTGGCAGAAACTGCCTGGTTCTGCTGTTTCTATCATAGTAGAGCGTCTCCAATTATTCTCACGTATTATTTCATTCCAAATCACTTTGGAATTTTGTTTTACATTTGCATTATTTTAAAGCTCATTAGAGCAAATTTACTTTTGGACTGCATGTACTGTTACTAACCCATTTAGATTTGCATTTTCTTTATATTTGCCTGAAAGACAATGGTCTTGATGATTCTAACTATTATAAAGGTTCTTGAGTAAATAAATGTTTCATTCATCTGTTTAACACAGTTATACAAAAGTTTATTTAACGGAAAACGGATCTAAGCTAACGCCAATAAAGTTTGCGACTAAGTTTTTAAAGAGCAGGTCTTAATAGGTTACGACCTTCCGTAGGGCCAATTGGCGTAATTGCTCTAAAATTACCACCTCCCATTCTCATTCATATGTTTGCAGTATACCTATAGTGGCATAGCCCATTCTCTTCCACCGTTCTCTGCTCTACTGCATACGCGTGTACTGATCGCGTAAACGCGGTCCGTTTGCCTCAAGCTCGGAATGCGCGCACTTGCACTCGTACAACTTTCTCCCGCCAGTGCGCAGAGAAAAAGAATCACTACTCTCACGCAATCGAGATGCGCACTGCACACATGAGAAACCACTTTAAAATAGCGACTATAAAATAGCGTACTAATATAGATAATGAATTCAAAGATCAAAATGTTCAAAATTTTTTAAAAATACTCATAGAAGGTGAGTATATGTACATTTTTTAAAACTTGACATTTACGGAAAATGTATAAAATTTTTCGGAAATATCATTATATTTTAAAAGTCAATCCTTACGCATATATCTAGTGCGCATGGATTTGGCTATAGTAATATTTGAAAAGGATAATAATAATAATATTTGATTTATTTACTAAAAAAAGAGTTTACAAAAAGGAAAGTGCATATAAATTAAAGAAATTGAGAACATGGAACTTGAAATTAAGACATAAGAATAATATTATATATGTTAAATACATCTGAAAAATCGTAATAAAAAATATTCTGAAATATTCATGAAATACCAGAATTATTGTTTTTAACATTTTCTAGGACATTTCAAGAAATATTTTGTTAAAATATGCTAAGCTGGGTACGTGTATACGTGCACCACATAAGGCTTCATTACTATTCTTATCTTAAGACGCTGGATAATTATTCAGAATTGTCGGAGAGCTCAGAAGATGAAATCGAAACCGCGAGTGTAAAAGCGGAGATTAGGTCGATCGTCGAGATATATCGCTTTTTGCATACTCTGAAGATGTTGAAATTCGATGCGTGTTAGTCTCTAAGGCATGCGTAATTACGATTTTTTAGAAATCTTACAGTTACTTTTGAAACTGATTACAATTACATAGTTCATTGAATCTTATAATTGAATATAAAGTGCAAACATGACTTTTTATCAATATATAAATAGAAATATTTAAAATAAATAAAATATTTATCATATATGACACAATTATATAACTTTTTTATTATTTCCGTCTTCAATATATCAATATAAATATTTCCATTGCGCTACATGGGCGCTATATTGGTGCTATAGTAAATTATGATATTGCACCAATATAGCGCTATGCTAGCGCAACCATAGAGCCGACGAATTACCGAAATTTCGGCGCTAGATGGTAGCAATGTAGCGTCGCAATAGATTCAACGGTTTCGATTTTTGCGCGGGACCAGATACACTTTTGGTAAAAATTATGAGTTTATTCATCAATTATTTGTTTCGTTAAAAACCCTCATAATAGAATTCATTTAATGAAATAGTTTATTTCTTCATAAATGCATTTTTATATTCCTGTATTTATGAACATACAGGAGGGGCATATTAAAAAATAATAACCATTGATTGATAAAGAAAAATATATGGATATCTTTAACTAGAAGAGTGTGATGGATCAAAATCAAAGATTTAGCTAAAACTTTAGATAAGCTTTTGGATGTAGAAATATGAAGAAAGTCATATTAGGACCTAACTAAAAATATAATTTTAAAATCCTACATAAGAAATTCTTCGAATACAACGAGTAATCAATTTTCGCTAAATGTACCTATTCTGGCAGAAAAATAAATAAATAAATAACAATCATTATTGGATTATTAGTTATTCATACAACAGTTATCTTTTCCAATGGATACAAATATTATGATCTACATAAAATCTGATACAAATGATTGCACATCTTTAGGTTTTATATATTACCATCGCAAACTCAATTCAAAATGACAATAAGTTTAGATATCAAACTAGTTTTGAACAACAGTTATTTTCAATTAACACTATTGTTAGACTAATGAATTCTAAGTACTAACGTACAAAGTAAAACCAAAAGAAACATATTGTTAACAAACTATCTCTCAGAAGCATTGTGAACACGGATTATACAACTAAACTTACGCTAACCGCAGCAGCTGCCCGAGAATCAGCTTGGAATCTAATCGGCGCGAGACCCGCGCGTTTCCCAAAGTAGAACTCTCTCGGTAATGCTCTGCAAGAAACGCGCACCCGCTCACTCGCGTGATATCCGGGTATAGTTGCGCGATTGCAATACTTTGCGTCATCGGGATCGACGAGCCCGACACTTTGGTGAGCGAGTCGTAATTTGAATTGCCAATTTACGGAATTTTTGGCACAATGATAGTGTAAGTGAATGCGTTGGTTCGTTGCTGTTTAAACGAATTGATGGTAAAATGTTTAAATGGAACTTTTTCATGTATATTCTATTAATTAGTAGTATATCTAAGATATAAAATAAAGAAATAAAATTGTTTATGACATACACCATTGTAAAGTGGACTTTGTGAACATCAATAATTTTAAATAAACTTGAATATTGTAATTTATATTTATTGCATAGGTAAAAAATGTCTAAAAAAAAATATAATGTACCAACTGAGAAGAACAAACCGCTATCGTGGCTCACGCTTTAAAAACCCCTCTTTCTCGAGGCGAGCTTCAGAAGGTGCTCTATTTCGGCGCGAGCCCCAAAAAATAAATGCGTATAAAAATATGTAGAAAATACCTAAATTATTCATTTCATGTATCTCAAACACTGTCGAATTCTCATGAGATTTTGCGTTATATCTATACTGTGTAACATATTCCCTGTACTTACCAACTCTTTGCATATAGCCATTTCCGAGAAATTACGAATTGAAAAAAAAATCTAACTCATAAGACCTTTGTGCGTACAGACCTTATATCTTTTTAAAAAATTCGAAAAGCTTAAACACTTTCTACTCCAGTTATCATAGCACGCAGAAAAATTACATGTTCATAAATTTTTTTTTCTCTGGAAATAATTAACCTGTAGTTATCATTCTCAGACTTTCAATTACCAAGTTATTACAGTTTTCGTGGCATCGATTTCCCTTAGATATATATAAAAAAACCCCTCTATCGTTGTCCATACAGACCAATGAACTGAATCACAGATTTGTTTTTGGTCTTAAGAATGCCACCCCAAAGCTTTAGCGAAATCCATAGTCCAGAGGTGTGGCACTCTCTTTGTCAGTAGTAAATGTAGCTAACAAAATTATTTGCTTCAATTTCTACCTTATTCATACATCATCGAATAATAGATAGAGTTTCAGGGTCTTAAAAACTTCTATTTTCCCGACAAATAAATTTTTGTAAATAACCTGAAATAAGCAGAAAGTACGACTATGATATCTATCCGAGCATAGATCCGCAATGAAAAAACAGCTCATCCACGTAAATCGTCCAGCAGATTAAGTGCACCGAAATTAAAATTTTATCGTCTCGCATTACCATGTAGCTCCGGTAATCTCTCCGTCGACCCCCCGCATGTACCGAACAAGTCAACAACAATCAAGCACGTTATTTGTTGCTATCCAACCAATATAAAAGCTATAATTGCGTTCGATCGCTCATCGTACCATGCGCGCAAGGGTAGTATAATTCTTGGAGTGCGCACCTCGCAATCCCTCGCATAATTACTTAATTGTGGATCGCGCTATATTAATCTCGTAGCCTAGCACCAGCGCGCGGCTTAATTATACGTGCCGGTCGAACGCCGGCGCATGAAAAATGAGCCATTAACATCGCGCGCCGACCAACGCTAATCTTGAATTTCGCGCGCAAACGCGAACGAACGCGAAGGGGTCAATATGAGTATGCAACGCGCTTTGGGAAAATCACTTCTACGTGTCCCTTTCGCAGGGAGCTGCCAATGAGCACTCGTTAATTGCAATCGAGCTATGCATGTGTGATGCAAATCACGCACGCGTTGGCCGCATCACAGATTATTTAGTGATGATGAGACTAACACTTATTGTTTATGTGTCAAAAATTTATAGGTCAACAATTTTATAAGAAAAGTATGATTCTTAATGGTATATTACGCACCAAGGGAGAAAAAGAATGATGCTAGTTTTCGTTGTATTCAGCCAAACATCAAATTTACACCTGAAGAAAGAATAAAATCTTAAAAAGAATAAAAAATACTTTAAAATCATATAGGTACATTAGATATCTAAATTCTTTAAATCCTTACGTGATGCTGCAATTCTGACCCCGGGATTATTTAGGAGTCGGAAATACATGACGATAAATAGGGGTCTAGTCTCCGCAGCACATACTACTTTTTTCTTTTAACGAACCTGTGTAATTAGTGGAGAAGATTTGTTATGAAAATTATTAGAAGATTGGGTGTATACTGAACAATCAGTGTATACATACACTATTTTTCCTGTAGAATTGAATCTATAGCTAAAATTAGAAATTACTGAATAAGCGCATTGTAATTTTCTTGATGTAGAAAAACCAGAGTAGAAAAAACTAGTTATTTTGAAGTAGAGACATGCAGAATAAAGGCAGAAAATGCACTATTGCAAATATAATTAGATACGTAACTAATGAAGGCATCTATATTCCTTTATTAAAGTTTCTGTTTACTTCAGTCAACAAATATCTGATTAATTTATACAGTATAAAAATTGTTTCAACTTTCAGTTTATATATTGTTATAATATTTTTGAATAGAAAGTCACGGACTTGAATCGAACGGACTGCCGACTCACGAGTCATGCACTCTCCCAATTATCTGCGGCCGCTACTGTTCCTCTTTCTATTAATCATTCTCACATGTTAACAATACATTACAAAAGATCATTCTATATTTTAAATATTCTAGATATCAGAAGAGCATGATTGCTTCTACTGTTTCACTTCAATATTTAACGTAGTACGCAATTGAGCGAAAACAAAATAAATACTCGAATGCTAGGAAAACTAAGCGTACTAACGGCTCGATCATTCGAGATGCCAAGATATCGATCTATTCTATTATATAGCTCTCTATATACACAAAAGAAAATAAGACTAAGAAAAGAAGCGGATCGTCGAGCAAAGAGAGAGAAGGAACGAAAAAGAAAACAAAATCCATCGTGAGTGTTTATTATCCTCATCTTCTAATAAAGCAAAATTGAACAAGGGGGCGTAAGAGCCAGGCGGAAGGGGGGAATGAGAGAGAGATTTAGAAGAGGAAAAGAGGAAAAACGATAAATGAAAAAAAACATACATGTGCGGATCATTGACGCGATAAATATGCCAACGCCTGCGTTCAACTTTTCAACTTCAACGCTTCTCGACGCAATAGAAAAGGGGAAACGAAAATACGTATAAGGGAGCTTCTGTGCTTGATGGCACAAAAGAGTGCCTATGCGTATATATAACGGCTCGTGTCTTGTGTGGTAAAGGAGCTTTAAATTACTGAACGTAAATGATCGACTCGAGTGCCAGTTACACACCCGATTCCCAACCTCTTCTCTCTCTCTCTCTCTCTCTCTCTCTCTCCCTCTCTTTCTCTCTCTTCCTCCCTCTCTCTCTCTTTCTCTCTCTTCCTCTCTCTTTTCTCGACGTTCATACTTTGCAGACAAATTAGCTACACCCTTTCTTAACATCTTTCTGACCGTCATTTTCTCATCTCTTTCTTCTTCTTTGCATCTTATCCTTTCGACTGGTTTGTACGTAGCGCGCGCAGCGCAGTTTTGTCACTCGCCGCCTGAGGACTGGATTGAAATATTTTGAAAGGAAGACATACACTTCTTATCACCGCGCGAGTCTTTCACCTCTTTTTGTCTCTCAAGCTCGGCTGGCTTCTTATTTAGGAGAGATAAGACGACGAGGACAGCCTTTGGACGACGAAAGAAGAGTTTTTCGACGACGCGCACTCCGATATTACGGGGACATTGAAAGAACTTCACAGGGATACGCAATTACAATCGATGCTTTCATTCGGTATTTTTGTTTTGACATCTTTTGACTTGTTACGGGCAGAAAAGAGATTCATAGCGAAGCACGATTACAATCGATGCTTCCATTCGCGATTTATATTGCGACGACGGCGAAGGGACTTTTAATTAAGACGCTCATAATATAAAAGCGTCTGGGATATTCAGTTTTTAAAGCTCCTTTCAAAGCTAAAAAGCGAGAAATATTTGCCGTCTCATAATCAATTCATGCATGATAATATGGAATACTTATAATGATAGAATACTCATGAAGTGTTTGACAAAGTATGAATTTAATTAACGTTCATTGAACCTGAGCTTTTTTCTTACAAAAATTATTGTGAAAACGTTTAGTAAATATATTTGAAAAAAGTTTTTTTTAATTCTTATACATCGACCTGTAATGTAAATTTTTAGTCTTGTAGATATGATCATATTGAAGAACTGAATTTCTAGAACGTCTATCTAGCTAAATTCAGGGAAAATGCATGCGTACTGACACAGAACCATAAATACAATACTACATAGTTTTTGTTATTATTTTGCATTTCCTATATAGGAAATTCCTATATAGAAAATCCTATATTTCTACTGATTCAAACATCCTTTATTTTCAATATATGAAATGAAATATTTCCAATCTCTAATAAGTTTGACATGTTTCTTTTAAATTTCCTTATTCTATTAGACAGCATGTTCGCGATGCTTCAAAGTTAACATTATTTCCTACTCTCTCTCTCTCTCTCTCTCTCTCTCTCTCTCTCTCTCTCTCTCTCTCTC
>UXGD01000102.1:0-100286 GCA_900474315.1 Torymus auratus
GGTGTGCCTTCAAAAAAAATTTTTAACATTTGTGACTCCCGATAAGAGCTACTTTTTTTGAGATTTCCTCATATAGGTAAGCGCCTGGGCGGTTGTGGAAAGATTGTAATATGTACATGTATATATGTATGTAAGTGCGGAAAGACTCCGTCGAAGAGCGCAGCGACGGGCGTACGTATATACAGTATATATAGACGTGCGCCGCTGCGGCTTCGCGACTTATTTTTAAGAGAACGCGCGCGTGAGTTTCTTTGGGGGAGCGTTCACGGTATGTACTTACACTGCGAATGAAAGATTTTCACTGTATGGGGTGTATTGTTTTTCTTTTTACAAGTATATTTATACATGTAGAGAAAGGCAACGGCGTATGTATGTATAACGGTAAGATGCACTTTGGATGATTATACAATATTGTCATGTTATGAATTATTTTTCTCATTTGCATTTAAATCTTGTAATTCTATAGAATGATTTTGATTCGAACAGAATTGGGTCGTCAGATTGACTCGAGGTCCACTTTTTGTGCATCGATTGATCTTGTATAATCTTAAACCGGATTACATAGTTGTTACGAAACCTATTTAAGACTGTTATGCGCGTTGTGCATCGATTTATGTGCTACGCCAATAGCCTGTTACTCGGAAAAGTTTTTCTCGCAGCTACTTATTACACATCGATATTAATGCAGATAATAATATTATCGACGGTGCGTTAATATAAAAATAAACGTTAGACAATGTTAATGCATTATTAATAAACCGCATTCGCGCGATTGTAAATGAAAATATTTTCCACGATAACAGATTGCCAACAACTAGATGTATATATACACACATCAGAGACATCGCAATATAATAATGAAGTTGTTTTGTATCGAGCACACGCACAGAAATTCCATAATATCCGTCCGCGCGCAGACGTAATGACCGATCATTATAGACTCTTAATGCGTCCACGCAGTCCCAGTTATACATATACAGCTCGCTGTACGCCGGAGTTAGCAGCGATGCGCGCGTTACGCGTGTAGCGCTCGTCTCGAGATAAGTGAGCCTTGTGGAATTAGTCGAGTTGCTGCTTCTCGGAATGAAAGAGGACCGGTTCAAGAACAAAGCAATCGAAGCGGCCTGGGGTGTATACGCTGACACAATACTTATATATCTCCGATAATAATCGCTCTCGGATATAGTCTTCGGTGATACAGAAGGCCCATTTCTCCCTGATAATTATGCGCATATGCATATAAATTCATGCGTTTGATCGAACGTGTCTGTTTGCTAAGCTTATGCAGAGATCGGCGTGAAAAAGTTATTCAACATATTAAAATTCGTGCCTGTCGACGTAACAATTTATATCATCATAAAACAACAACAATAAAATGTGCAGAAGACTCTGAAGTGTCGGCACAGCGCGGGGCCTTCGATCGTTTTATATACAGCGACAACGGAGTGTGACACTGCGCAATTGCGCTTTTTATTATTGTATACGCGATTCCAAGCATTATCTTTCAATTGTTATATAAACGCTGATCGTTAAACATTTTTACCACGCATTATATCCTCGTTCCTCGCTATCACCTCGCGTATCTCTCTCCACTCATGCGCATATATACACACACACGATATATCTATAAGACGTGCTTGATTTTCGTCAAATATATACCTATATAACACACATCTCGCATATACACACACTGCGTGCGACGGCAATTGCAGTGTTACGGCGATAAGGCGCAGACGATCCATTAATCTCTCAAACGAGATCCTTATTGACTCCAATAAAACGCCGCGGCAATAATAATAATAAAGGCCAGTTTCGCGCAGCGCGTATAATATAAATTTTCCACGAGGTGCCTACGTGTGGTGTGTATGCATTCCTGCCCGTCCTAAACGTTCCATTTGCTCGCGCACATGCGCAGGAGAAGAGAGCAAAGCTGTCAATCAGAGCCGATGTGGGAGCAGGCCCGCGAGATATAACAGACGGGCTGCGCGCGTGCGGGTGAAAAGAGTATAGTAGAGTGAAGAGCAGAAGAGGAGCAAGATAAGAGTATGCGATTCTTATCCAATCATCTACGAGGAGAGCAAGAGCCTCCGAGCTATGTGCTGCTGCTGCGAGCGCGCCGAATAAACAGTCGTTTACTTATATATACCAAGCTGCTGCTGCGGTTCTTATGCATGTCGTCGTGTGTATGATACACTGCTATTTTACTCTGATATAAATTGCGCTCATCAATTATTTATTTTCTTCCATCTATTGATGAATAAACGATGCGATTTGCAATTTTATTTTTTTAAATTGTTTATATACTTACTGTAGCTGAAATTTCTCGCTCCATTTAATTTTTAATATAGTTTATACGCCAGGATGCAGTCTATCGTGATTGACATTAAAAAAATTTCTTAAATAATTTAAATAATAATTATAGGAAAGAACTGTTATCTTTTGTTACAAATGAAAATAGTATAACTGAAAGACTATCTCTCTATATCTTAATCAAATGATACATAATCCACAAACAGTATAGATATAATATTATAGCACTTTAGTATAAGAATTATACAAACATATGCTGTTATAACAAAGCTGTTTATAAATAAACAATACGTTCAACATATTTAATTTCTTATTATACCTTTATAAGCATTATATACATATAAGCAGTGAACGATAACTGCAGCGAAAAAGATTCATTGCAATAGCGCTGACATCATACGAATCATAAATTCAACAAAAACCCCAAAACTTTCCAGGTAGTCGTAAAAACTCGCACGCATATAACATATATACAACGTGCAAAATCCTATATACACGTTTTATTGAAGGATATAATACTGCTGGCGTCACCTTCCCGAAAAATTCCCAATCACATTCTTCAGATATATAAATTCATCTCGCATCTCGCGGTATCAAACAGCAACTGCAATTCCAGAGGCATACATACATACATATACATACATATAAAATTAACTCCCGCGTGCCGGAAGGCGCTGAGCGCACGTGACAGCTACCAAGTTGGAGGCGTGTGTGTGAGTGTTGGCTTCTGGCGTTGTAGCGCGCAGCGCTGTGACGTCTCTGAGGCGCGCATCATCATCATCGAAGTCAAAGGCCCCGAGAACGCGCATTATATACACCCTACGTGCATTATAAGCGCGCACGGCCACTTACAATGCTGGCCTTTGAGAGCTACATACTCTTGTGATGCGTGTATCTATATGTGCATGCATGCAGTGCGGTAGCTCTTGTTTTTTTTCCTCTCTCTGTCTCCTCTCTTTCAACTCCTTTCTTCTCTTGTATATACACGCGCGTACTACTGTACTGTACACCATATACTCGCTCTTTATCTTTGCTTCCCATGCGGTCTCCCCATGTCTGTGTGTATATATATGAATCAGCGCGCTGACGGATCGGCTCGCGCTGTGTGTATCTGCGATGCTTGAAAGGGGAGAGAGAGAGTCGGAGCCAACGCCTCTTTCTCGCGGGTGCGCTAATGGACGCGTTCGTGGATGTATATTACAAGTCATGGGAGGAGGAAGAAAGTGAGGCGTGCCCCTGTAGAATTTCGACGCGTGCGCTGCCAATGTCAAGGCGCGACTTTGATACATGTAAGGGAAATATATATCGGTGGCAGGGGCGATCGGGAATTCATGCTGGGTATATGCGCGACGAGTGAATTAAGTACACCAGTCTTGCTTGCGGCGTTCGCGGAAAAGTTTGGGAGAGTGGAGTGGTGTTGCGGTTTCAAGGAGAGCGCAATATTTTTCAAAGCTCGTGGTTGATTTTGCATCCGCGAGTTTCAAGGTGCTGCTTGGCAATGTTTCAACGGATATTCATGGTCGCGTTCGATTTGAATTTTTTCATCGAACAGGAAATTCGTTCGAAACGATTTAACTTTCACTATATTGCATTACAAAACCAAATTTTTATTAAAATTATTTTTTCAAAGTTATAATTATCCGAATGAAAGGATATAGCTTCCTCAGATTTCTATTAAAAACTGTAATGTGATATCAATATTTTTAGTTAAATATCAATTAATACATTACATGAATTGCTATCATTATATACATTCATCTTACGCGCAGGACAATAATTATCTTAAAATCGCATATAATTTGAAGAAAAATAGCACTTACAACGCGCATATAACAATATGCCAGCACTTTCTTATACTCAGCGGAAAATCTTCGAACAATAAAAATTAATTACCCACTTTCGTACGTAAGTCAAAAAAAAACAAATCACCGACGCGAGGACTATCCCCCGATCGAGAGCCTAAACACCGTCAATCACTATGATTGAGACTTTAATCTCCGGCGATTTCGCGGAGAGGGGCTTGCATAACTTAGGAAACTCCGCTATAATTATCGCGGAATTCCGCGATTTCGTAATTCCGCGGCTGCATATACGACCACGCGTGTATATGTATACACATCACTATACCGTCCTGCAAAAATATGCGTATATACGCAGGGGAATGTGTAAACGTCGTGCAAAAACGGCCCTCTTGCACTTGCACTGCGTTCTAATCTATCTCTGTACACCGCCATCATATACCTACACACTCGTGGCTTTCGAATCGATCTGCGCAACACAAAAGCTCCGCGGCGCAGACGGCCGGCGAGACGTCGAATCGTGCATAATGCATGTCGCTCTCTTATCCGTTTCTGCGCGAATACATGTATATGATACGTGTTCACGCACACACAGAAGGGCGCATCATCGTCATGTGGTTGCTTGCATTCTTCTCGTATTTCGCTCCTACTATACAGACACATACCACATTTGCATTTGTGCGCAGCTACCAGTGCGGTGGCATGAGGGATCGTCTATCGAGATATCGAATGTTGCTATAGTCTTCTCTTTGTGTATGCACGTTTACTTGCGCGTCTGTACGTATGCATGTGTACTCTCACACGCACACCTGTAAACCGCGAAATAACTGACTTTTCGCCTGGCTGACCGCGCTAACTCGCGATAATATGTATAGGTATGAGTACGTTTGGTTTCACCGCTGTGCGCGCGAAAGTTGCATTTCGATTTGTATATTTGCTTCTTGTCGAGAGCCAAAGTGAGTGCGCTGATAAATGTGGATGCTGCGTGTATATAAGTATAGGTGTGGCGGTTATTTATTGAAGTCTGATCAACGCTCGTGTATATATATAGGTGGGCGACTTCTGTTTTCACCGAGGAAATGAAAGATAGCAAATGTTACAGAGTTGCGAAAGTTTATTTTTGCGCTCTGACTGTTTATTATATTTCAATCTGCTATAGTGTACGAGTACGATAAAAAAAGTTGTTGTTCGAAAATCAGTGACTAACAATATTAAATTTACCGAGAACCTGTTACCACGTATAGTTGTGATGAATAAAGTTTTGTATAAATGTGTAACGTTAAAAATATTTTATTCGTAAAGTTTGCAAGGCAATCTCGTGTCAATTGAAAATAATTATTGAATAATTTACTTTTTTCCTTGTTCGTTTAATTTCTGACGTGCATTGGCTGTCGGTCATGAAAAACGTAATATCTTTCAATAAAATTATTGTATTGTCTCTAGAATAAAGACAACCTAACTGAACAATAATGATAGATTTTATATTTCTACTAACACCATTTCCAAATGTTATAACACTTTATTTGATGTTTGTAAATTTGATTAAAATTATATTTTGACAGTATTTCTCAAACAATAAAATTAAAGAAACCCGTAAACAATATATCTTTTTTTATTATTCTCTGAATGATAGTAGTTGTAAAATTGAAGCTGAATTGTTACGATTAACTTAGTCACTTCAATACAATTCAACGGCAATCTTTTACTTAACAATACTTGTGGCAATTCAATTCTTTATACGAATCAATCATTCTCTTATCAAACGACTTCTCTGTTGCTCTGATAGACGCATAAAGCAAGCAAACTCGACTGTTTTACAAAAGTTAAACTTTGTTAAAATAAAGTAAATCAGCAAAAATGGAAAAACCTGATTTTATATGATGAAAAGTAAACTGCACGTTTCGTCAATTTTTTTTCAGTTGACACAACAAATTAACAACGAAATCCTAGGTAACACATGATTTATTACACTTACATATTATACTCATAATACGCTTAAATATAATAAAGGAAGAAAATAAGCATACCAAAGCCCGCAAAGAACAATGTTTGCGTTCTCTCTCTACGAGGTCCGGCTGGTACGAGTCTACTGTAGACATATATATTCTCTCCTCCGGCTATAGTTTATCTCATTGCGATGACACTGGTTGCGTAATACCGCAACGCGCTCCGTGCACCTAATACCGCTGCGAGGCAGGCGCGCGCTGTAGCACGTCGCGCAAGTGCGCGCTAATTTTCGCGTGACTTTCCGTTCGAGCTTCACGGTTATTTTCAGCGAGAGGAACTGTCAATTGGTAAAATTAAGAAAAAAATGGGTCGTAAGTTTTTGACGAGTAATATATCTAATATTATGGTATGGATAACTATATAAATTTATTATAAGATGAGGTATGGGCATAAATTGAATTCTCTCTATCTTAAATTTTATTTCGGTTAATACCTTTGAAAGTGTTAACACGGTCGACAAGATTAGTTCTTTCATTTTTAACGACCAAAGTATAGGGGTTTCAAACTATTTGAAGAGGTATTCATTTATGTATTAAATATCATCAACATCGCATATACCTTGAATATAGGGTAAGCTGACAAGGGAATCGATTATTATCAGAAGCTACAATACCATGAATTTATATCGTGATTCACTTCAAAAGAGTACACTTATACAATTAAATTTAAAAATTAAAATGTTGTTATCGCATTTATTGATTTATTATAGTATACTGTATTGTTAGCTATGTCCATCGTATAATCTTCTTTACTCTACACATTGAACTAAAATCCTATGAGAGTGTATATGTATCATAACATCATCTTGAACTCTGCAAATTCATTATAAATTCCTTTATTTATTCAAGAATCACGTTCCTTTCTATTTTCAACAGAAGAATATATACGTCCTCATTTAATCTTTACAATGGTCACCTCGTCACCTCAACCTACGTTAAGAATCATTAAATTGAATCCGTCAAATTTGGCGCTTGAACCGGGACCTACACCTACGCTTGATTAATCTTCAAATCTTCCGAGAAAAAAAGAATTGTCACAAATCATGCGTATGCAAAAATATTTCGAAACTCGTCATTAATTGTTTCGAAATCCGTTTGGTGAATATTCATTCTCGACTCCCCGACCTCGTGTTGCACAATTTTCAAAATCCCGCGTTATGCAACGCATAATGTCGACCAATTTTCGAAAAATACGAGGTCTTTGCATCCGCTCCACTCGTGAGAATGCAAATACAAAAGCCACGTCTGAAACGCCGAGAAAGCATATCAGTCTGGCATCTACTAACAGGAGCTTGATCCTCAATGGCGAAATTAATCTCGCAACCTGCCGACATACAATCGCGTATCTCACCTACGCAGCCTCCTATATCCTGTTTTATTTTTGCACATTCAATTTTCTCTTTCAGCCGTATCCTGAAAGATGTCACCCAAAGAGGATTAAAAAGAGGACGGAATTGAAACAACCCTCCGTCGTTGCTCGCGTCGGTGAGTCACGATCCGTGTGCATATATATACATGACGATGCGATGACGCGCCCGCGTGCGCGCGAGGGCGACGTCGCATCCTCGTCGACGCGCATGATGCAGCTGCTGCACAGGCCCTCCGCGTTGATGCGACACGGACACGTATATAGATATATAATTGCATTGTTGTCGCGCGTGCCGGCGTGGCTGCACTTTGACACTGCTTTTCTGTTTTTGTGTTTTACCATCAGGGGGGAGCGTCAGTTGAAATGGGAATTTTGTTTGTTTTTCCAATTGCTATGTGATTGTGTGTATTTCGAAAATAGCTATTGTTAATTTTAGTCTTGCAATTGATGCTTATTTAATAAATTTTCGTTACCAACGTTTACATTAAATTTCAATATTTTCTGTTATTCTATAAAAATATGTTGCCTCATTTATCTTTTTGCGAAAACTCGTTTGTTCTCCTTTTTCAATATTACTACAAGAATTTATAAAAACTGTAGTTGTAAATAAACAATATGCTCCATACAAATCACTAAGAGATTTTCAAGTGTTTTTGTATCGCACTTGCTTTATATATATTGTACACAAATGTTATTCAACGTTGAAAGGCGCAGCGAGACGAAGGTCTAGGCACGGCATTAGGCGGATCTTGTTTCCGTAACAAGTGATTGTACTCGGGAATATTTTCCAGCTACGCTTTTCTCGCTTTATTTGTGCAACGGTGTTTGTTAGGTACTGCTCTCGATGACTGAATCGGAAGTTGGCGCATACTGTGGGTTTTTTTATCTATTCAATGCTAGAACCATAATAATATCCCTTCGTCGCGTTCATGGACGCAAAGTAGATTGCAATGTGATCTATGATATAAGTACATTTAAATAATCACGAATCGTTCAATTTTTTTTTAATGTAATACATTTTAAAATCTGTACTAAATAAGTTATTTTACGCAGGAATAAATATAGTGTGTTTTGACTAATTTTTAATAGGCAAAATTATGTCATTTGAAATATGACGAATTTACTAATGACATTATAATGATAAATCAAAATACAAGGAAGTTAATGACATTTAATGGCATTCTTAAGTTCGTAGTCACTCCAGTCATCATAAGTCCAATTTAACGTTAATTTTATATTTTACAAAATAATTATATTGTTCCTCAATTATTTTTGATAATGCCTATTTTCCAGTGTAATTGTTTTTCATTAACACTTACATCAATCATATACTCAACATTATGTAAGTATTATTATTCGACATTGTAAACAATCTGTTGCATTAAACTACTCATCTGTCATTTAACATTTCAAGAATCCTCTGTAATTAATATTAAAGATACAGCTAAATAGAATCCTGATCGTCAAGTATCAATTATGTTATCACTTCCTATTACATCCTCGTTCTCGTTTCCATCAGAATTACGATAACTATATAGTGAGTTCTAAAAATATGAGGAAAGCCCCAACAATCTGTGCGATGGTATATAAAACGAATGGAATTCAGTTATACGTACTTTTCAATAACGTATAAAGTCGTAAAAACAAATATTACTCAGACTCCGAGTTGGTGCGTTATACATTCTTGAAACTACTCACGCTAACAATGACTCTTTATTTTCGTTCCAATTTCCTATCAAATATTGATCATCAATTAAACTAAATTGTCTGATAAAATAGTGAGTAATGTGTTAAACCTTCTATTAAAAGCCCAACTTGTTTGTAAACGAAAGTCATGCGTGCAGATTTAGACGACTCTTTATAGGTCTATTTACCAAAAATACCAGCCAAATGCGTTCCAATTGTTTAGTAGCTCCGAGCACTTAAAATTATATTTAGCTCATTATTTTCAAAACTCTCAATTTATACCCTTCTACAAATATTTTCAATTTAAAGAGTATACACACGACGAAACGAGCCGCGTGCGCCAGTCCTTTCAAAAGCGCGCCGCCGTCGAAATGAAGAACAATAAAAAGAAATGCAAAACGTCGCGACTTCGATCACGGAAATTACAGTGCTCCGCCAAACTGTAGCCCATCGTTTCTGTTCCTGTCTCTCTTAGAAAAAGCGAAAGAAAAGAAACCTCGCGCGCACATCGCACAAGGCTATACGCTAGATCCGCTCGAGATCACTTGGCGTTGGCTCGCGCGGGCTATTGTTGCGCTGTTGCCAGCAAAAATGTCGAAATACACTATGCGGTATATACCTCCACACCTCAGGTTATACCTGCCGCGTCAGCGCATTGAACAGCATCTATGCTATGTAATTCCCGATGACGCGAATTCGTCGGAGACGAATTTTGTAGTCTACGTCTCTGATTACTCACGCGCGCCCTGCGTGTATATTAGTATAGATTTCGCATGCGCGTGTAGACGCAGTCTCGGGGTTTCGTCTGTGTACGACTTTCGCGTGCGCGTGCTTTGTTGATTCAACGATTTTTCCGCGAAACGAGGAGAATATCGGACGGTGATCTAATATTTGAGCGGCTTTGATCCCAGGGTGATAAGACGGCTTTTGTACGTGTCTGATTGTATATGAGTGTGGCTTTAACGTGATGTATGACGTTACTGCGGTATATTATGAAAGATTTTGGATTTAAAAGAGGTGCTAAATTATGAAATATATATGTATACATAGAATTAAATTCTTGCTCTTATTTTTATTCGATTATATGTATACATCGATTCGAATTTATCAATGCTGACGGACGACTTTTTTATCGGTGTTAAAATAATGTATTCGTCGATGACGAAATCTGAAAAATCATCATCATATTAAAACTAATTTAGTAGACGCTTTAGAGCGCTCATCAGGAGCAACTATATTACGTATGCAGATTCACAATTCCGTTTCGCTTTTTGGAATGCCGGCCTTTGTAACAACTACTCCGACCTTCCGCTCTAAAATGAGATCCCCATCATTCCGTACAGAAAGCGCGTCGTGTATGTATATTTTCGTCATTCGAAAAAAAAAATTTTCTCAAATTACGCACCCACTTAGCCTCCCCGACTGCCTGACAAATTAGCCTACTCTCGAATCTTGTCTGTCGCGATATATATACGTCGGAAGCGTCGAAAGCACTTTTTTTTCTCTCTCTCTAGCGCACACGCGCGACGCCGATAACTATACGCGAGAGCGCGCGCTATCACAACTCGACGAAGTGTGTTTTGACTGTATGTTGGCGCTGGCGCGGAAGAATGACACAGACAAGTTTTTTCGCCGATCTCTCGGTGTGATGTTGAAAGACTCGGAACGCGCGCGTCTCTTTCTTCTGCTCCTCATTCGTTTCTCGCGGGCCAAGGCTAAGAGCGATAGTTCCTCGGATCCCATCTCCCCAGACGACTTCTAATTTCAGTTGATGACTAACGCTGCGGTAGACAGTGAGACAAAACGTGTTTTTAGGCATTTCACGTATTTTAACTCCTTAATTGATGTTCTCTTTCCCCTCTCAAGGAAGCCATCTTTTTTTCGGTACACTCGCTCGCGTCAAATTGTCGGGTCGACTATTTTCCTCTTTTGGGTTACGTCGATTAGCTCGACATTTAAGGAATGACATTTTTTTGGCTATGGGTATGGGAGATACTTTTTTGATCGAGAGACCGGAAGAAAAATATTCGTCATAAAATATTTTTTCAAATAATTCGCTCAATTTCGTTTCGCATTTATATTTATAATATGCCTCAGAGCTTTCATATGTTATTTTTAATAATTTTCAGAAAAGCTCCTTTCTGCGAACCTCGCGTTAGTCGGAACGATAGCAATTATTTTTAAATGTTTTTATATCACTCGCTAATAACAACTTGAATAACAATTTCTTTAAAAGCCTCCTTTCCATGAAAAATAAATGAATATCTCTACTAGGAATCGTTTTATTCACGCATACAATTGGCTTTTTTATCTGCAAACACCAGGCTATAGCGACCATGTATAGTTACCATCGAACGGACCTTATTATCATACCTTTCTTCATAAGAAAAACACCGTTAATCACCCGCGTTCATATATACCATTTCATATCAAACAAATATACATGCGTAACCGTCGCATTCATCACTTTAACCCAACGTTTTCCAATCGATAAATCGCCTAGCTAAAAAGCTCCCCAAAACTACAAATCTATCAGTGGCCGCACAGCTTCGTCGAGCGTGTCGTCGACATGAAACTTTTCCGATACATTATCGTCGTCGCTGAAACACTGCATAGTGGCGCGCGCACTCATGCCTATATACACACACAACACTATATGTGTATATACGATGCACGGGGCATTTAGTGCTGCGTCGTATCTCCTCGGAAGCCCGCTATAAATCTAAATTTAAAAAGCCTCTCTCGCGCGTGCTCGCGCGTTTATCTCTTTTTCACTCTTTCTCTCTTCCATCCCCCCTGTCCCCTTATATATACGCTTATATACGCGCGCGTACGCGTCCGACAAGATAAATCCTTATCTCCATCTCGCCGCCGCCGTCGCTTTTTCCGTCATTTCATTTTCCTTCGCTATTATACAGCATGACAACTTACATGTATACACACTAACCCTTTTCTTCTCGCCTCTCGCTTTTGTTGTTGTTATTGTTGGAGTGCACGTATATATACGCGAGGTATATAGAAAAGGCAACGTTGGCTCGTTACGGAACGAGCGAAAACACGTGTTGTCACGGGGCGTTTATCGATAAAACGATTTGCATCGCGTGTCCTGTTGCGCGCCGCCGTCGTTGCTTTATTCTTCCTTGAAAATCGATCCGCGCGCTTCGCGTCGTCTGTGCACTGTTTGTGTATAATATATATGTACACTCACCCATAACGATGCTGCGATATCAATGTGCCTTTTATTATTTCAGGCTAAATGTGAGTCACATCGTTCGCGAACGCTCTCTCTCGCAGTTTTTGAGGCAAACTGCGGCGCTATACAGTTCGCGGGGTAAATATTGTCCGCTATGTCGAAAGCTTTATTATATTGATTTTCGATATTTTAATCTGGAAGCGCTCAGTTCTATAATAAGCTTTTATTGAGTGTATCGTGAAAATATTGATGAAATTAGAGAGAATTGAAGAGAGAATTATATAGAGACAGCCGGACTGGTTAGTGTTTATTTTGAACGAATTATTTTCTCGATAGGTTGCTTTGAAGAGGTGCATTGTGTTACGAAACGTTAGTTTATTAAATTATAATTCAGACACAATATAGGAAAAGATGTATGATGAATATTGAATAGCATTCTGATAAAAATAATTTACATGCATTTGTAATGAAAAGAACATTCTCCCAGGGTGATTTCTTTTAATTTATGTTATATTTTTATAGGCTATGAATAAACATGTCTATATAACTTTGAAAATAAGCACCGCCATTCTTCTGATTAATGGATTGGAAGAGTTAAAAAGCGATGAAAAACTGTAAAATTTATCGATTCGGGGAAAGACGAAATCAAAGCGTTTTAACGTCGTTACAACCAATGATCTTTGAATGATGATTAATGGTACTTGCGAATAATAAAAAAGATATAATGTCAGTATTAAAAAGATACCGCCTATAAATAAACATTATAATCTCATTATACAAGCGACCTTCAAAACACTTTTACAATCGGAAATTACTTTTGTGTAATAAATTCATCAACTCGTGTATACTTTCGCACAATAACATTTTCATGTGCCTTTTAATAGACACAAACAGCTATTCAAATGAATCGAAAGTGCAGTGCATTGTATTGAAAATACGGCTTCATCTTTCCACGGAACAATTTTCCTCTCATCCAGTTAACAACACAATTTTCACTTTATTCCATTCAACCGTCTGAAAAAAAAAAATCATTCGAAAAATATAACCCGCGCTCCCTTTCTACTTTACCCTCGTTTCTAGAAACGTCATAAAATCTCCGAGCGCCTCATGCTCCGCGCAAGAGAAATCGAGCTCATCTTCTCCATCACCGCGCTTTCGAGTACCGCACGCAGACAGCAGGACGGCGCGATGGGCGATCGAGTGCATACACAAGCGATTAATCACCTGGAAAACATATACGAAACCGACGACGCGAGTGACACGCTATCGTCGAGAAATCTCTGGCGGGTATAGGTACAGCGCATCGTATACGTATAGTGTGATTCAAGCCGCATTCCTCGCGCGCCCGTTGCAATTGCGCGGACAATAAAGTTTTAGCGCGAGAACGCCGGTATGCGCAAACAGCGTGGTTGTAATAATATACTCGCCTCGCTCGCATTTTTAAAATATGACCGCGGCTCTCTTTGGCGCGTTTATTTCGGCGCGCAAAGGCATTTTAAGAGCTCATGGATTTGATAGCTTTCGAGAAGTACTTGAACTCCTTATCGCGCCAGTGCCACGCCAATGAGGCACAAGGTGAAATGCCAGAGACAAAACAGTTTTTTTAAAGCTCTCTCTCTCTCTCTTTCTTTCCCTTCCTCGTAATAGCGCGTCGCACGTCGGTTAATTGAATAATGCTCGACGTCGAGTGTGCGCGTAAAACGATTATTTCCTTTTCGTCTCGAGCTTCTATTATATACCCTCTTTTTGAATTGGAAGCGTGATAGAATCAAGAATTTCGACAAGTATAATCGAATGTACACTACATTACCGAAATATTCATATCGCTTTTGACGGGTAACCACTGCCGATCTTATCAGAAACGATAAAGCCGTACGTGATGCGCGCGCGTAATAAAACTTTTCAAGTTTATCTAAATAAGTACCAGGCACACTATAATATACATACGTCAGTCAAAGCAATGAAATTTCTCTCATCTCACGGTGATATGTATATTATTACCCATCAGTTAGGTAAACAATACCTAACCGATACAAAAAAAATTATCATTCGAAGTATATATTCGCAAAATTTTCTATACAAGCCATTCGTCGACACATCAAAGCGCTTTACATAACTCCGCGAGCTGCGCTACACTCGCACATACGCGACTATATATAAATACAGTACAGGCACGTCGCGTCGACATTCCTCAGACGACTCGCTGATAATTGAACGACGGTTTTCGGCATACTTCTGCCGCATTGAAAAACATTCCGTATATATTTCCTTGTATACATAATATCCTTTAACCCTCCGAATTAATGAATAGCTCCTTTATACGCCGCCGCTGTCTACCTATATAAATAAACATCATCATATACCTATCTACACGCGAAGCCGCGCTCGCATCGTAAAGCGCGCGCCTGCAAAAAACCAACGGCGTAAATTAGCGAATTGCGTCGGCATGACGCTAATGAAAGGAAAAATCCGTTTGCAACTCTATACTTGTGCACGCGCGCATGTATTCGAAATGAAAATCCCCGACGCGTTTTCGTTTTCATCCTCGCTCGCAGCCGGTCGTAAACCCCCACATGCTGCATACGTCATTGATGTATATAATCGCATTCGCGTGTATTTTCATTGCACGCATCTTCGTTTAATATGTGGCATATATAAGCGATTAGGAGGCGACTCGGTCGTCTGTATAATTAGGTAATTGTGACGGGGGTCAATCGCTTAACGGTCGATTATGCAGAAGGGCCGATCGCCGCGCGGAGACGGAAGTATTATAAGCTGCGAGCCTGATTTTTTTTTACCCCCTTGATGCGAGTGCTCTGGCTGCTCCACTTTACTATTTATAGATATGCGCGTCCCTTGACGGCTATCGATGATGAGTGGTGATAATGGCGATGATTTTTCTTTTTTTTCATACAATTGTGACTTTTTTGGAATGCACTCCTGGGCTATATTTAGCCTTTGTTACGGAAATTATGTCACCGCGCGCTGTGAAAAATGAGAATTTCCGAGTAGAAAGATACGTGGCGTACGTTAGTCAGCGTCATAAAGCGCTTCCGATGAATCATTTTCATATGATTAACTCGCTTGCCATACTTTTAATTGCTTTTTTTCAACGAAAACTAATACTTCAGCTATTTGTATATACACATATCGTGTTCTAGTTAAAACTCCACTCCTTTAAAAAATGAAGTTGAAATTTTAAAATAAAATCAACCAAATGTATAAGGCATTTCCGTGAAGCTATCTCCTTTCCAAACGAGCCAACAACTGCTCCGGATAGATATATAATGTCCGTTAAAAAGATATCAGATTACTTCTCTACATATCCGCTGTCCCGATTGCCTATCTAATAATGAAAAGCTTTTTTGGCCGTCAAAAACAGAACGTGAAACGTTAATATCTTTTAATTCTCCGTTATCTCTGTATAAAGTTCAGAACGGGATTATATTTTATATCAATACGATATACGCCTACTTAAATGTTCTCATTTATTTATACTAAGCTAAACAGTATATAAAATGAAAATTTTAAATCAGCTCTTTATACAAGTAATGACTAAATATTTATGTGGTTTCCTAAATCACAATTAAAAACGGTCTTTGTCCGACACTCACATATACAAAAACAGGAGCACAGGAAACTACAGCCATTTGAGAAGTCAACGAAATCACGGAGTCCGTACATCGGCTCCACGACTTCCTGCGCAGCTCGCGCCCTTATATACTTATACCATATACCAACTCGCACTCGCAAATCGCCTGCGAAATCGCGCTCGAGCATCAGGCGTGTACGCGTTGGGCGAACAAAGGGCGAAGACGGACATGCGCGTTCCGCTCTGACGAGCGCGCAGACAGACACTCGTCGTCGTCGTCCTCGTAGAGCCCCGCCACAAGGGCGTGGGAGTTGCCCGCCACACGTGAAGAGTGTAGGCATATGAGTACAGTGATCACGTGAGCGATGGGGAGTATATATATTCACATTAGGCTGGGAAGACAGAGAACCGAAGGGATTTGTGTATACGTGGGAATATATATTTATTGGACCCATGCGTGTGTGCGGGTTGTCTCTGTTTGGACTATAATTCGATTTGTCTATAATTTTGATGGAGTTTTGTGTGGTTATGACACGTCACGAGCGTATATAAGTCGAGGGTTAGTGCATGAAGCTTTTACGATGCGATGCGAAAATCCAACGGTTTTAATTATGTATGTACAGCTGAGAGCTATTTTTGCGTGCGCTGAGCGGCGTTTGAAAATATTAAACGACTTTTCCAAGGCTGGCTCAGCTGCATAACCCGATTAAAGGATAAACAAAGCGAAACTATAGAATACGATGACGATCGCTATTAATAAGCCATCGCGTTTAATATAATCATACGCATAGCTGCGGCTACTCCGCTCTCTTATTATACTGCGTCGATATTCCGCAAATCTCTGCAGCGCAGAAAAGCAGAATATATATCGACTACTGTCGGTTGTGCGAAGAAATTTGCGTATTGCAGTTTTCCTTGAGGATAAATTAGCGGCTGCACGTGACAGGGGAAAAAATACTCTTTAAATCGCTTCGTTTCGGTTATCGACTGGAATGTTAATTAATGAGCGTAAATATAATGAAAATCTTCTTGGCTTGGAGGAGGAAACTGATCGCGGCACGTGAGTTTCTTCGGAATGATAAAAGAATATTTTTCTTGGTAAAAATTATGAAATATAAAACAGATATGAAAATAATCGACAGATTTCACGTTTCTCAAAAATAATAACATTCCCTATTCGCAGTGACAGACACTCTTATTTATGAGGATAATGAATATTCAACGATCACTATTTTTATTTGACGAGCAGACGTGATTTCTGATATATAAGTATAATAATAAGTTCAAATGACGTCAACGTATATAGTACAGCACAAATCCTATTTTAGGTATAATTTCGTATGCAAAAATATAACTTAATTTTCCTTATAGCACCAAAACAATGACAGTAAAAATTTGAATGGCGCGTCCTTGAACGAATCGTTTCAACGTACACACGCCGCATGTGTATATATAAAACTTTACAACACCTTGTACAAGATTTTTTAAAGCGCAACGACCTTCGACCGCCCATAATATACCGGACCATTTGCCATTCGAATTTAAAGGACCTCGTTTCCATAAACTATATAGACCTATAATATCATCTCTGCGCTGCAACAAGTCGTCCACAGCCATCACGCATCCTCCATTTACATACCGCACGTCGCGGCTCCATTCAAAGGCGCATACATATATATATATGGCGCATTCCTCGCACGCAGACTGCACGCGACCGTCCGCGCGCTGCACATAAAGGAAACACTGCACTGTTGAGTAGTACCGCGCCGCGCGAATGACCGCGTTGCCGCATGTAGTATAGTGCAACGACTAGCTGGTCACTGCACCGCGCCAAAAGGAGTACATCAAGTATAGCGAGCCGCTATAATACAAGACCAAGTCTGCACTCGCGCGCGCGCGCCTTTAATCCGGCCGCACTAATAAAGATGAACGGCGCGTCGCGCATTAATAGAGCGAGAGAGGAGAGAGAAGTTGCCGCGTCACAGGAAACACGCGCGCCGCCCGCGCGCGAGCCCATTTATCGCGATTATACGATCGGTGTGGTACATAGTGCGGGTGCCTCGGTATTATGGCACGCGAGCCTCGCCACCGACTAGTATAGTTTGTATGTATATATATATATGTATACAGTCGACCTCGAGAAAGCGGTGGCGAAATGATGGATGTGAAAGGAGATGGGCGAAGAGAAGTGAGTTAGGAAGGTGCAGATATGGTTGGTATATATATAGATTCGGATCGAACACTGACGTATAGGTAGCTTGTCGATCGAGTATTGGTGAACGGCTGTTGGCGCGTTGTTTGCATATTCGATATACCAGATGGTGGGTAAGAAATATGGATGTGTTCACATTTTTTTTCATTAGTTTGATGACTTATAGTTAACGATGTTGGAATGATCATTCCGATCAAGTCGAAATAAATCTATTAGCTTTGATTGTAATCAAAGCTGCGAACTCTTTATTTTTGCATCTGAGATGATTTATAAATTATATCTTCAGTGTTATAAATTTTGGATGTATTTTAAGACTGTGATAAAATATCGCAAACTTCAGAAAACGATATAATACAAAAGAAGGATCAGTTCCAGTTTAATTTAATGAACTGTATTAAAAGTAATAAACTGTGTTGGAAAGACAGTTTATTGGAGCAGAAATTTATGGTTTTATTTTTTTTTTCTTTGGTGAGGAAAAAATTGTACTTTTATAATTTTTTAGTGCTCAAATATTTGGAAGACCTCGATTATTATATGTTCGTTAGATGCTTTGAGATTATATTTATTATCTTACTAACGAAGACGCGTTATTCCAAAAGCCATGTATAATATTATATTCCACCATGATGTCATTGCTGCTGAAAAAATAAAAATTTACCCGAATTTTTAAACGAGTTCAAGAATTCCTTACAGATGACACCATAAAAACTTCTTGTTATTCCGAAAATTGGTTTTAAGGCCTGCACACAAGCATATAATATTCACGATCTTTCGTGGTAATCCTTAACTGCGAGTTATATAAACATCCGGTTATAAGGCTTTTAGTGCTCCCAACAAAAACAGGCCGAAAAATTTACTACACCGGTTGTACCTCGATCCTTTCGCATTTCCAAAAAAGTTGCACGCGCGCGCGTGAAAGAGCAAAAAAGAGTCGCACAATCTCCACTGTCGTTCCGGGTATCAACAGAAAGCCTTACCCAACACACCTAATCTTGCGCACAATAACTCTGCATGCCCACTGAAAGCCGCGTGTGTTAGCTTCCGAAAAAAAGAAGCCGCAGCGCCTAACTCAATTTACCCTTACAAAGAGACGTACGGCAATCTGAAATCGCTACTGTGAGACATGTATATATAAGCCTACCTACGCATCACACAGCCACGTGCGCGCGTGTGCAGCGAGGCCTATATAAACCGCCTCATCACCGTCGCATTTTATATACTCATGCACATATATATACATGCACCGAGGTATATTAAGCGCGTGGTGTAGTGTGTGTATAATAGCGTATATGGAAACGGGGTCGGAAAGTGGTTCACGGCCGGCGATTAGGACGCTCACGCGCGCTCTCGCATCAGGTGGATTATTAGCCGGGCCGTCGCATACATATATATACAACTCGGTGCGAGCTATAGCGCGAAATAAAGATAGAAAGACGTGACGTTCGCGTAGCAGCAGCAGGTAGTCGCGGCCGCGTTCCAATGCGAACGCGACGATTACGTCACCGGGTCCTTTCACTCCTTTTATACGAGAGAGCGACAAGTGCACGAGCGCGCGCGCAACAACGCCGGCAAATGGATAGCTGCTTCTACGTAGGTGATATACCTGTCTTCGCCTTGTGCGATTAGTTGTTGCGAGTGCACGCGCACTATATCGTGTACATGAGACGCCAAGCAGATGTGGTGCGGACTCGATCGATTGATCGGGTTTCGAACTGCTAGAGTGGAGGATGAAAAATTGGGTATGCAGAGGTAGGAGAGCTTGTTTGTGGTCGTGCTTGATTGGCTTTCGCTGCGTTTGTTGTCCTATATATATATATATGGCTCACTCTTAATTACACGATGAGTTGAAGCGCTGTATCGGTCATGGGTGCACTTTTTAAATTGCTTTTTCCAGTGTATATATATAAGATTCATAATTCCATCAGTGGAGTTAAATTTTTTTTACGGCAACATTATAAAGAAGAAACGCAAAACACGGTATAGTTTTAGGAATTTCTGGAAATTCCCAGGCTGCGAAATATATATGCCAACTTTAAATATATTTTTGAATTTGAACAATAAATTGTCGGGTTTTTATAATCAACAGTTTATTATTCAGAAAATAATAAGCATTTTATGTTAACATTCAAATTTTATCACGCCTATAAATGCCGTCAATAACAACGTTTATCGGTATTAAAGCTCCCAAACCGTTAATTTTAAATGCACCTATAGCATAAATTGTGCGCGAAGAATTTCACTCTAAACATTGTACACACTCACCCACACACGTGCACGCGTAATCACCTCTGTGTAGGTATATTGTAAGTTAAAATTTGAATGCATTTCATGAGCGCCGTAATCGTGTCGCAGGTATATAGGTATACATAACGACGGCTGAAGTAAACGTTATGACATTTATGCCAGGCGCACATGTCCTCTGTAGATAATAGTCGAAGTATGCGAGTGCGCAGGCGTATATTATATCGGATGGATGTGGATCAAAGTCACTGGAGAACAAAGAATGCGACACTGATAATGAGACCTTAATATACCAGCCGATCAAAACAGGTGATAATTACACTCAATGTCACCTGAAACTTTTACTTTGAAGTGCGCCTTGTTGATAGATGAAGATTAACAAGTAATAAGTGCAGTTATGATCGCGTAAGAATATACGTGCAGTCTAACCAAAACATTGCTGAAGTTTCAAAAAATTGCTCTTTCTCAGTATCTTGAGAAATTATTATAATTATACAACTTTGATGGGTTCTAAAATGCAATTATTATTTATCTTTAAAAATGAATGATAACTAAATTACTACTTTTATGTATAAACTTTCAATATTTATTGTTATTGCACGTAAAAAAAATTGGATTCAACCCAATTTGGAAATATTAATAGGTATACTTCGTTTCTGACCTGGCATCTGATAAACGGAAAGTATACGTTTTGGCATCTTTTTTTAGTTCGCAGCTTAAAATATTTTGGAAACAACATTCACGCAATAAAGTTGTTTCGTACGCTTCACTGAATTTTTATTTCAAGCTGGTTAAATCTTTCCAAATTACATCACGAACTAAAGTAAAAATTCATAATATATTTCATATCCTTGTTTGGTATGCAAAACAATAACCAGAGTATATATTTATGTTGAGGACAAGTGAACTTAAATAAAATGAGAGAACTCACAGTATATTGGAAAGTTAAAAGTGTCTGAAACACGATTAACGATGTACGTATTAGGAACTCAATTTTCTCTTGATATTTCTTGCTAAATAGCGTAAAAACTAGAAGATCTCGTTTGTTATACAACAAATAATTGTGTCTTGAAGAAAGCATAGAAAAAGAAGCATTCTAAATATATAATTACACTAATTTCATTTTTAATCCAACTTTCCACTAACTCTATCAAATTATTTTTTCAGCTTCACGCATAATATATGCCATCCAATTTCTCCTGGATCAAAAAAAAGGTTGATTAGAAAATGCATTTTGCTACAACCTGCGTTCTGCTCAAAGTAATTAATCAATGATAACAAACAGATAAAAATCATTGTGGGCTGGGCTCTTAGAACTTATCTACTTCCACAGCGCGATTATTGAAGCCAATGTTCGTTTATTAAAAGAACAAGTCGTAAAAATGACTGAACTTTTTTATCTTTCGCTTCTAAAGCATCGAGTTACACAGAGCAAACTCGTTTTAAAAGAGCGAGAGACTTTCTAAGCGGAGGGTCAATGGCAACCACGCGTGTGGCTTTAACACACAAATGCAATGGGAAAGTGCACGAGCTGTGATAAAATCCATGCGTCCATGCTGGTGCGATGGGCGAGTCCCGTTCGTTTTTTTTTCTTTTTTTACATAAAACTTCATTAGCGTATCGATGAAAAATTACGGGAAATACAGCCCGGATCTTTTATTTATCGTACAACCTGTAGTTCGTTTGTTCTGCAGCTGCGTAAATGTATAGTAACGGTTAAATGGAAACACTAATAAATAACGCTTATAAGGGTAATAAATTATTTGAATGTGTAATATTCGCGGGACTTTATCTTCTTTAAAAAAAAAATAATTGTGGATAACGCTTGAAATATTGACGCAAATTTTACCCTAGTTGTAATATTTGTTAGAGCGATATGGAAAAACGTTTCTACGTTCAATTATGGAACGGAGAATCGCAATATATTTATAATAACGAGCAATAAATTTACGAAAATATATATTATACTTTTAAAATATTTTCACTGCTCAATTAACCCAATTGATATATTTCACCGCAGAATTTCAAATAATTTGTGACCTTTCTCTTTTTTTCATTTGTTTTTAAATTTCTACTTTTATATATTTAACAAGCAATCAGCCAGTAATTCACCTCATTCCCAACCATATACGTTTGCCCAGCTCTTAACAAAATGAACTACTACGTTGTTCCTCAACCTCCTTTTAGTGTAAAATCGAGCGAAACCTTTCGCAAGATGAATAGCGTATATATCCATCCGCACGAAACTCGTTTTATTGCGAAAAATGTGCACGCACTCACGCGCGAATTAGATTCTTCCCTGGCGATAAATAAGCTCCTACTTATATACTGCGCCTATTTTTTTTTCTCTCTCTCCATCCACGCGTGCACGTGCATGATACGTTCGCCTCCTATACATATACATCGCACGCGGGAAACGCTCGATAATTCAGAGAAAGTCCGTTGCCAAACGTGCGCGCAGGAATATTAACCGCACGCGCGGGCGCAGTCGCGTTTAGTTTTGCAAAGTTTTGTAAAACGGACAATGAAGCGCGCAATATATTATTCATGCCCGAAAGCGCACGCGCGAAAGAGAAAATGATGGTTTTAGGCACTCGAAGCAAGAAAATTTGCTAATCACCGCAGTATGCACGGGAAGACAGCTGCTTCGAGTCGCCGCGCGAGACTCGGTTGTCGTCACAAGTGGCCGACTCCGCTGAGTCGTAGTATATAAGCTATATAATGTACGCGCGATTTAGTTATTGTGATTTATTTCGCTTCCGGGGTAGGTACAATCTTTCATAACAGAATTATAGATGTCGGGAGGCTTTTAATTTTAAGTATATTATATGGATGGTCGGTGGGATTTTCACTATACAGGAGCTGTAAAAGCGAAAAAGGAGATTAAAAGTTTAATTATAAATGTCGGGGTCGAAACTCATGATTTCATTATAAAATATTTTACCGCAGTTTCTTTAGCGTGATTTATGAAAATGGAGAATGAATGCTTGGAGCGATCTGGAGTTCTGTTTCTCATGAAATGTATATATATTTCGCGCAATTAAGTAAAAATCGTGGGAAGATTCATTTATAGGCCGAAACAAAGGTGAAAGAAGATGAGAGATAAAGCGCGCGATACGCAGAATTACATAATGCTCAAAAATATATACATTACATTACTCATTAGCTTATGAATATGAAATGCTTATTACAAACCGTGATATAATGCGCATGACTTATAAATAACTTAGTATCGTACTAAAAACAAATATAGAAATTTCAATGATGAAAAATGTTAAACGCACTTTTCACTCGTGAATAAACATAAAGCTGTGCACTTTTCCTGCTCGTATATATAAGTATAAAACTCGAGGAAAGTAAGTTATTCCGACTCCTCGTGCGCTATTTACTTTCCAAGGCGAAATGCGTTACACAAGTTATAAAATTGCAAATTTCACTGCACTTAGCATAGACCAGTGAAGTGATCATATTAAATTCAAAATTATTCGCGCGCACTCGTCGCGGGGGTTTCCGCTATATCCGCGCGTCTATCTAAATTGCCTCGGCGTCTTCGTAAATTACTCATGACGGATTTACGACGGAAATTTCATACGACTTTTCCGCGAACAGAAAGGAAAAAGTGCGCAAAAGCGCGCCTCTTTGATTTGCTTTAGCGAGCGTGCGCACGTAGAGTCGCGCTAGAAGAGAGAAAAAAAACTCGCTTGTGTGTACTGAAGAAGGAGAAAGGCGCTCGTAGATAGTAAACGAAGTTTGTCGAAAAAAGAAAACGAAATATCTCGAGAAACTTCGCACAAAGAAGTGGAAAAAAACACCATAGAATATATTGTACCTGGTATACGTACGCGTGTACGATGCTATTATTGCAGTCTATTGAGGTAATACAGCCGCACACAGCGAGTTACATATATATAATACGAATCAGCTGCGTATACGCGCGCCTCGATTCGAAATCAGAAAGCGCAATAAGATTTCCTCGCGAAACACGCACTGCCGGCGGGCGCGAGTGTGAAAGCAAGTGCTCCTCGTCTTTCCATTTAATTTGGCATGTATATTTTACATTACATCGCCGTACTTATATATAAATCAGCCGAGACGAGCATTATTTTGATTTTTTCTTTTTCGTTTTCGCCGCGGAAAAATCTCGCTCCTTTCCGCGCTGACGCGCCCTGCGATCGAGTATTATATGACGAAACTCGCCTCTCAAGGCCGTTTCAAAAGGAGAACGTGTGCTGAGCTCCCGCCTGGATTTCCGGCGGGCCGCGCTCATATATACACAACACACACCAAAATCTCATGATATGGCTTTTTGCTTGGTTTATATAGGATTCGGGGACCCGTGTAAGTGCGCGCGCGTAACGAATGGAATAGCGCGTTGCTTGGGGGGAGAAACCGAGAAAGAGAGAGAAGGAAAGAGAGAAATTGTTTTTTCCGTAACGCAATTTTACGACTGCTGAAACGGCGCAAGTGTATATATATATATGTATATAGGAGCGAACCAATCCTCGAGAAGATTAAATTCGCCCTCTTCTGCAGCTTCTCGGGTAGGTTGTAGGAATGAGTCTCCGAATTGGATTATCTTTTACGAGGTACTCCGTGAGAATACGTGAGCAGCGGTTGAGCTGTGTCAATGAGAGCGCGCGTTTACTGAAACTCACGAAAATATTTAGCCCTAGCAACAATGTGGCTCTATTGAAGTATTTCCGCGCGTTAGCTGCAACTGCTGAGCCTGCATTTTGATGATGTTTTGAAGTGGAAACATTCTTAGTATATAATTCGAGGGAAAAGTTTGACGCGCATGCGTATGCGAATATTTTCGGCCCAACGTGAAGCTCGCAAATGCAAAGTAGGCTAAACGTACGCGTGCGGTGATGTAAACTTATGGAGGATTCTAAAAGAAGCATATCGCCAACTTAGTGTGCGCGTAATTTAAAATCTAAATTTACATATGTAAGCAAACGATAACAATTCTCAGCTTGATTAATAGCTCTCTTTGACGTAATAAGAGTATTCTGTATATTTCAGTTTGAATAATGTAGCGCTTTATTATTATTCGCTTTGTTTTTTAGTAATCTTATTTTGTAATAAATTACAGGAATCCTTATTTTTATACAGCTTATATTACACATACGTTAAACTCGTGTTAAAAAGTAAGCATTCCTTTACAAAGAGAGGGAGAGAGGGAGAGAGTAGCTCACCAAACAAAGCTGGCATTGAACCGAAAGAATTCGTGTGGGAATGTAACACTCTCGCTGAAACTCACTCGGCCATGAATGAGTGGTTCAATCTTCCCACCGATAGTCGCACGGTCATAAAAAATGTAGTTTACGCTTCGTCTTTATGTGCATTGATAGTGTCGCGCCTCACAATCGACTATACGCGAGTCCTTTTACCCTCCTTGTATTGCTGCCCTTGCGATATTACTCTCGTTTCAGCGTTCGAATTTCTAGAGTTTATACCGTTTGAATATATATAGTATTATGCAGTTTTTTTTTTATTTAATTTGACCTTTGTTTACAACGGGCGTATCAACTCCATCAATAACATCCGGTAATCAAACAATATTCATATGTAAAAAAAATATGAATATAATATGCGGAATCGAATGAATAAAGTTATCAGAGTGATATTAATGAAAATTTTTACAATAAGCATTTGCTGATTCTATAATTTAATTACTTTCCGTTAAAATTAGAAATCATTATGTAAAGGCAAAACAAAAAACATTTGGATTCATCAGAACCATCCTCAGTGAACAGAAAAAAACCCGAACAAACTTTTCTAAAAGCCACTTCCGCCAGTCGCGCATTACGTGCGTTTACACGCGACCTAATTCGATTGCGCCTTGCAAATCCACGCGAAAGTCAAAGCCAATATCCCTCTCTTTCTCTCGCTTCGTTTGTCGCAAAAAGCGCGAAAAGCGCACGCGAGCGCAACGGCTTCCGCGAGCTAACGCGCGCATCCGTGCGCGCGCGCGCGTTGCGTGGCTTCGCGATATATATACGTGTAGTATATAATAATATATAGGAGCGTGCAAGTGAACGGATGTGCGCGCAGTCAATTAGTCGGGCGTCGATCGATCAACGACAGCTTTGTGCACGCGACAAGCCTTAGGAGCGACAAAAGCGCGCTTGTTTGAAAACGAACATTACGCGCGTGAGAGAAAGAGGGAGGCTTTCCTCGCAACGGAATTTCGAGGAAGCACTTAAATATCTTATACACACACTACAGTACCACGAGGAATTTCTATGCTTCGCGCAGCTTGCAAGGGGGTGACGGAATGCAGAACCGCGAAACGAGCGTATTTAAGTTTCGAGAGCTGTCGGTCTCTGGGATCCGTGCGATTATAAGAACGTGCGGGCGTCTCGCACAGAGCTCTTCGTTCATTCGGGTAATTATGTGCACGCGTGATCTGAAGTGTTTGGCATGCGTGATGCATGTATATACGTGTGAGGTCGTTGAGATTTTCCGCGCGGTATAGTGCGCTGGCACCGGTGACTTACTTTTTCCGAAGAAAAATCATCCGTGAGAGGGAATGTGCTCGAGCTATTCCGACTCTGTTATACGACTTTTTATTTTTAGGATTTTTTATGTCTATGTAGGTACAAGGCTACTGGAGAGGAAACAAGCGTTGAAAAGATTTCCCACAGGTTTCGGTTGGATGGGCCTGCTTATATGCATGACTTCGAAAGGGTTCTATAAAATAGCACCTACATAGCGTGAAACGAGCCATTAACTCCGATTACGCATTTTTTTCAACGGAAAATATATACGATATTCATGTAAAGAAAATAAAGTCGAATTTTTGGTTATTTAAACAAATTTTTCAAACTCAAGGAAATTTGATGAAAAATTATAATTTTTTCGTTATTTTTTATACTAATGATCACTTTAATCTTTATTATCATAAATATATACACACTCGAACGTCTGCCGCAAGTTGTATAATCCTTTTTACTTTTAATACGAACGTACAGCACTTATCCCAGTCCCACACGGTTTTTCAAATACTGATCACAATTACTCGTATTGAAATTCTAATCGATACCTCTCGATTCTCTCACGTTTCACAATAATAATCAAAAAGTCGGCGTACGTCGTTCATTTCGCATGCGAGCTCTTCTGCGATCGCTATCGAAACCCGTATTCCGGGAATATAAAACTTTTCCATTGTTTTGATTCGATGATGATAGTGCCACGACCAGGAAACAGGAGAGAATTTATTCGATTGCCCGCTTCGCCGCGGTAATCACAGGGGTTTCCCGTTGTACGCAGCCGCACTTTGCATACAGGTACTTATACGCGCGGCGTTTCGCGATTGTGCAGCCATGCTGCGCTAGGCACGCAAGAGAAGCGATGTAGTACCGCTATTGCGCAATTTACGCGCGCGCGCACAGCTCCGGCCTTGAGGACGCTGCGACTGCGAAAACTGTGAGAAAGCGCGCATTGCCGACTGCGCGATGATGGGGTTTTAAGTGATGTATATAAGGGGAATGGGAGAGGGAGAGAGAGGCAGACGGAATGCTTGAATTCGAGTCGCCAACAGGATATGCGCTCAATTGGCACATGTGAATGGACAGTCAGCAAGAGGAAAGACGCGTGTAACTCGCTTTTAGTCGGTTTTTTTATTTTATTATCAACGTCATAACGAAAATTATTTAACAATAATAAAAATACGGCTTATTTTGTACAACTAAGATTAACGGTTGGCTCTATGTGACAGTCTGATTATCCTAACGCCTGCCTCCTTTGCCACCCCTCCCTCGTCCACCACCACCACCGCGGCTGCCGCCGCCGTAACCACCGCGGCCACCGCCTCCGTGACCACCGCGGCCACCGCCTCCATGACCACCGCGACCACCGCGGCCGCCTCCTCGTTTCTTACGCCCATTTCTGTTCTTCTTCCTCTCAAGAAGCTCGCGCGCCTTCAGTACCTGCTCGGGAGTCTTCAGTTCGCTCTTTGCCTTTAGCTTCTCCTTCAATTTTTGATTGTGCCTCGCCCAATGCGTGTGCTGTGCCGTTTGCACTGAAATATAGAGAAATGATTAGTTTTTGTGTTCCTTCATACAAATTAATAAACATATATTTTTTTAACTATGATTCTGACATAAAGATTGTATGCTTTATATTCGGATATTTTGCTTAGGACTAGACAAGCGAATGTTAAATTGCCCGAATCAAGGTCAAATTAATCAATAAAAAAACGATTTTAGAATATTAGAATATGAGATCGTAAAAATGCTTTTTTTCTGTTATCCGCGTTACACTTTAGAACTATCTAATAAAAAAATTGGGTAATATAAGACAGACGTGAAAGACTGTGGTGTTAATTCAATTTATGAACATTTTAAATTACGGACCATAAAGTTGAACGTCCCATTCTTTTTCGAGCTATAAATTAATCCATTATATCATCTATTTATGCGGAGATTAGCATCTAACTGGTCCATAATCGTGCAATTATCAATGATTAATTCTATTGATAAGGCGACGGCGTTCGATAAAGCGTGAATAACGCGTGTCTAGTATACATTGAGAAGAAAGGCATTCGGACAACGATATGTACATCTACTGATAGATCAATGACTCTCTTCCTGCACTTAACAAGCGAATCGTGCTTTACTCAATCCAATTCGCAGTTAGTGCCACGGACGCGTAAGGATAAAAATAAACTCTACCCCCTGATTAGTCGAATAAACCAATTAGCCGTCTGTCTACCAAGGCAATCAAGTATATCTCTCGCGTGTATACTTTCATTTTTCTCCAACGTGGATTATTTACATAATGCACATATCGCTGTATTTCGAATGTGCTATTCGTAGCAAATTGACGCAACGAAATAAAAGAAAATCTTGTCCAAGGAGGTTGATTTTTCAGATTTTCAATTGTAATTTTTCTAAGATGATAGATGATAATAAATTTTTGTCAACTAAAACTTAAATCTGTTTTCATCAGAATATATTAATAAATTTAATTCCTAATAATAATAGGAGCTTTGCCTTCAATATTTACTTAATTCTTTTTTTTCTGTTTATTTTCTAAATAGAAGATTAAAAACGCAATTTCAAGTTATAAAATAATAAAATTTCTAATAAATATAACTGCCTACTAATTTAATATTAAAGCCAACACAATTGTTGACATTCACTGATAAAAAAAAAACTTCTTACGCTTTTGCATTTGAGGGTGCGCATCTTCGTCAGCATCATCGTTATCATCATACCGGGCATCAACTTTGTTCTTTTCTTTCCATTGTGAGTACCTCTTAGTTTTATAAGTTGCTGGAATCCAGGCACCTGACTCTGTACGAATCTTACCCGTCTTAGAATTCTAAAGCCATATGAATTAGTAGAGCAATGTGATTGATACATACTAATATACAAAAATAAATATAGTAGTTTCAATTCTTACATTATTAACTGTAATCATTTTCTTCTTTTTACGATCCCATTTCTTTATTTGCGTTTGGAGTCTTCTTGACTCTTCATTATCAGCAGTAAAATCAACTTGATGTTTCTCAACTTCTGTTGCAAAGGTATTTACAGCTAATCTAAAATTTTAAAATATAGAAAATATTAATTAATAATTTTTTTTTTCAAATAACGCAAATTTAGAAAAATTTTCAAGTTACGGACCCATCTTCAGTGTGTTTATCTGGTGCTGAATATGGTATATAAAATTCATCATCTTTAAGAACCTTTTGCTTCTTTTTCTTTTCGTTTCTATATAAATCGTCCATTTTCCTTTTCTTTGGCGTTATAACTTCACTAAAAGCATCATTAATATCATCAGTGCTACTTGATGGAAGATTTGACCTTTCAACCTTGGATTTTGTATTTTGAATTTCTCTCTCTTCAACTTTCTTTTGGTGTTTCAAAATAGTTTCTTTATGAAATGCTCTTTTATTTTTCATAACTTTATAATCCACTGAAGAAGGTTTTGCAACAATTTCAAATATTGTCTAAAAAAATTAAAATTTGTTACGTAACATAGTTAAACTTTTTCAACAAAATCAGCTCTTTTATAATTACCCCACGTGGTCTATAACTTTTCATTTTTGTAATTAATTCAGTCGCTGCATCATTAAAATTACGAAATTCTGGTAATATACCAGCTACTGAAATATTCATTTCTTTTATCCTTTTAATACTCTCTGATGATGCTGGTGGTCTGGATCTTATATATTGTTGATATGCATTGTTGCATACATTTTGCATGTTTGACTAGAAAAAGGTATGAAAATTTAAATGTAATGACCTCATAATGTTTTTAGAAATGTTTAAAATTGACAATCTTACAATATCTGTACAATTTTCATGCCACATTATTATTTCGGAAAGTTCTTCTTCAATCATTGATTGAGGCATTTTTCCTAATGCTTCCTCTTGAACATTTTCTTTCTCTGATATTGGGACTATATCTAAAGATCGTCCCAAAAATAAATGTAAGTCCAAAAGGTAAGCATATTCATCTGGGCTGATTATATTGTACGCAATTCCACTTCTTCCAGCTCGAGCACACCTACCTTTTTAAATATATAAACCCAAAATAGATTTAAAAAAATTAAAATAATAATATAATTAATATAAATATCAATATATTAATTGATATAACTCACCAACTCTGTGAACAAATAATTTACTTTTACCAGGAAAATTAAAGTTAATAACATTGTCTAAATGTGGAATATCTATTCCTCTTGCAGCAACATCTGTTACTATGAGAACTTTGACTTTTCCATTTTGAAATTTAGCTGCATTTATTTTACGAGCAGATGGATCCAAATTAGAATATATAAACGTATTCAATATTCCAGCTTTATCTAAAATCTGTAAGTATTATATAAAAATTAAAAACTAAATTAATATTTTGTATTGTCTTATATATTATACTATATAAATTAATTTACTTGATGAATATATTCAACATGGTGCATAGTAGCAGCAAAAATCACAGTTTGAGATTCAGGCTTAATAACACGTTTTAATAAACTCATCATGACAGCTAATTTTTCTTCAGGTCTACAAGATATGAAGCATAGTTTTAATTCATCGGGTAATTTACTTTCAACATCAAGACGTATAAGAACAGGATTAGAAAGTCCTGCTTTTGCAAAGTCTACTAATACTTTTGGTAAAGTGGCTGAAAATAAGAGAGTTTGTCTTGAGACAGGTAATCTATTTGAAATTTCATGAATTTGTTCACCAAATCCCATCTCGAACAATCTAAAATGTAAGTTTAAATATTTACAATTTAATAAAATAAAAAAAATATTGCAAATAATAATTTTTGTATAAACGGAAGATTTGTCTATGTACCTGTCAGCCTCATCATATATCACCATCTCAACACTTTTTAAATTTAAATCCATTTCAACACAAATATGAAGAAATCGACCTGGAGTAGCAACTAATATGTCAGGATTTCCATGAATAGCAGAAAATTGATTATCCATACTGTCACCACCCAAAATTACAGATGCTTTCAATCCTGTAAATTTACCTAATTCTTTTACAAATCTCATTGTTTGAAGTGCTAATTCTCTGGTTGGAGAAAGGATCAAAGCTCGTGCTCCTGTTTTGGCTTGTCTCGTCTTCAATTTTTCGAATAATGGAATTAAAAAACAAGCAGTTTTACCACTTCCAGTGCGAGCCATAGCAACAACATCTCTACCTTCAGCAGCTAGTGGAATGGTCTGCATTACAGGATGAATTATTATCAATAAAGAAATATATTATGAAATCTGACAGAATATTATTGACAGCTTTTAATTTACCTTTCTCTGAATAGGTGTTGGTATTTTATAGCCACGTTTTAAAATTCCTTTTATAACAGGGTAGCTCAAGCCCATGGACTGAAAACCACCACCAGTCTTTTTTCCTGTTTTTCTTTTTTTACCGGTATAAACTTCATTTTCTTCATTATCAAACTCTATATTATTAGTCTCTGGATCTTCTTCGGTTCCCATTTTTGTATTAATTTTATTCAACTACAATAAATAACAATCTAAACAACGCGCTAGGTTATAAGATATAACACTGTCGCGTGTTGCGTTGTGACCGCACGTGTTTTCAGAAACACTGACAATCTTAACCTCTCATCATAAGGTCTATTCGCTTTCTCTAAACAAAAATTAATTATTTCTATAACGTTATATTAAATCATTTCAAATTTACAATAAATATATTTATGCCATCAACAATTTAGTTAAAAATTTTTTGAATGATTTTACAATAATTAAATTTATATAATTTTCAACATTTTATGCATTGAAAACTAAATTTCGAATACGATCTATTCCTTGACCTATTCTTCATAACGAACAAACCCTCAAGGTAATAAAACACTTCATAACCTCAAATTTCTTGTCATTTTTATGATACCAATGAGTCAGATGACAGCAGAAGCGGCGGCGGCGGCGGTTGTTCGTTACAACGCAAATTATTTATATGCGAGTCCCGCGTAAGATTTAACTAGTTGAAGACAAAATTAACAATAAAATAATGCAAATAAAGCATTTTAAGAAAACTTTGATAATGAACAGTAAGTGGGAAAAAACGAGCAATGCTCTAAAAGGACTTCTAGATATTCTTACCTGTTCAAAATGGTAAAGACTATACATAATTTCCTTTGTTATTAATTTTTAAATTGTCGATAATATACTTAATATTTTATAAATATATATTATTTTTCAGTAAAAAGAATTTACATGACCCTCAACAATTTTTACATTGTGGACACTTCTCATGTATTTCATGCATAAACAATGAAACTACTAAATGTGTTCAATGTGAAATACCTTGTGGGAATAATGGTTTTATCAAAGATGAAACAATTGCAAAAATAGTACAAGCTTGTTGTACTATTGCACAAGAAATTGGTTCAAGGTACAATTTTAATTTAAATTCACTAAATTGAAACTAACATTTATAATCACAAATAAAAATTTTTTTAATTTTAAAATCTAAATATATATATTTAAGCATCATTTACAAATGTTGAAAATATTGTATTCTTCTTATCTACATTCTTTAACAGATACTTGGCTTTGGAGTGCTCCCTTGCTCCTTCATAATATAATTCATAATTGAAGTCTTCTATAATGTATCTGTAATAATTTGTATAATGTATTTTAATAATTAAACTTTTACAGAGATGATATCAAAAATGTTGTTAAAGAATTTAACAAAGCATCGTCAACAGAACAAGTTAAAAGTATTTCAAATATTGTTGGAGATAATGAACAAATAAACAATTCTGAAAATCTTCCCAATAATTCGAGAAACAAATCTTCAAAAAAGGCAAAGAAACGTAAAGGAAAAAGTTCTTTAAACAATAATCAAGCATCAAAAAAAATAAAATCTGATATCACTGCTCATGGTCTGCGTATCCCTAAAAATATAAATAAAAAAAACCATCTTGGAGAAACTCTGTTACATGAAAAGTGTAAAAAAGTAAGTTTTTAAGATTAACTAGTTATACTTCAACCTTATAAGCTTGTATGTATTTCAGGGTCATACTATTTATGTGCAAAAATTATTAGAAGCAGGTGCAGATCCAAATACTTCTTGTGCTGCAAATTGGATACCATTGGTAATAAATAATTGTATAATTTATAATTAATTAATACATTCAATATATTCTTACTATTTATTTTTCCAGCAAGAAGCTGTTACGGGAGGCTTTTATGAAATAACAAAAATGTTATTAAAAGCAAAAGCTGATGTTAATCAACAAGGATATGAAGGAAGAACAGCTTTACACGAAGCAGTAGAAGAACAAAATTCAAAAATAATACAGTTACTTTTGAGTTATGGTGCCAAAAAAGATTTAGTTGATAAAAATAATAAGATGCCAATGTAAGTTGGTCACTTTCACAGTATAATTCAATGCATTTGATTAATTTAATTATAAGATTATAAATAGTTAATGTCTCATAAATATTTCATGAAGAAACAAATATTTTCATACAAGAAGTTATAATTTCTTATTATTTATGCACAATAAATTTATTTTATATTTTATTTGTTAAAGAATAATAATTTTGACTAGATATTAACTATTTATTCTGTACTATTTTTTGTTTTATAATTTGAAAAAATGGATTGACAAATCTATTTCTGTTATGCATACAAGACTTCAAAAATTCTTTAATGAAATTTTTGCCAAAAATCATCCTATACGTAGCTGAATCTTGTAAGTTTAATGTAAACAAATATAATTAGGTAATGTTAAGTTTTATAGAATATTGTTGTAAAAAATTAATGTATTTGATACACCTTGTAGAGTAGTACAAAGTAAACAAACTAGCCTTGTAAGTTCTTAAATTAATTAAATTCTCTTATGTAATTAATCACTGATGATTGCTGTCGTGTGTGTGTGTGGGTGTGTGTGCATGTGTGGGTGTGTAGGTGGGTGTGTGTGTGTGTGTGAGTAAATAAGAATATTGCACAAAGTCATTAGTTTTTATACGTTTCTTCCCTGTATTGCATTCTATGTACATTAGTTTTTATATTGTTCTTCCCTGGTTTGCACTTTAATTATGCCTGTGAAGTTAAATGTATATCTATGAATTTTTATTTTGCAGAGATTATTGTCAATCAGAAGAAATCAAGAGCCTTTTAAATGAAGAAAGTATAGAAGATCATGGTTGTACACAAAATGATATTCTAACAAATAATAATAATGTAGAAGTAAATAATGAAAAACCTCTAGATACAGAAAATAGTAAAAGCAACATGCTGATGGAATTTAATTTATGTGATGGTCCATCTACCAAAGAAAGCCATGATAATACAAGTAGTTCTAAGTTAAATGATAATATTAGTCATAGCAATGATGAAGATGAGGTTGCCATAGTATTTGAAAATTTAAGTAGTTCTAAGAATGGAACTAATCAGTTGCAAGAGACTGTAGACAACTGTAGTTCCCAGCAAAGTATAGATGTTGTCAATTGTGATACCAAAGATGGTGCAATAAATAATTTAAGCAATATTTCTCAGAGAGATGTTGACCTCACTAATAAAAAAGAATATTCGCAAAAAATCATAAATGTTGTAAATCATGATGACCAACCAAAGGTAGGTATTATGAATGAAAATGATAATGTCAAGGAGTCCTCTCAAGCTAGTTTAACTGACAGTGAAGAAATTATAGTCGACTAGTTTTTAAAAACATTTAATTAAGACTTTAATTGTTTTTATACTTTTTTAAATTTTGTATTCGTTTTTAAAATATATATATTTTATAAGATATTTTAATCTGTATTATAAACATATGTTTCTTGAAGCATATATTATCTCAAATTGTATTAAATAAAAGGTTCCAAGTATGTATATTGATACATACTTTTTTATTGTATAATTCATTGTTTTATTTTTTTCGTGTTTACCTTATACTTAAAATAAGAAATCAAAGAAAAATTTTGATTAAAAAATTCGATGCATTAAATAAAATATGCATAAAGATTCTTGGTGGTTATACTGAAGACACAATCTAGAAAAAGTTAGAAAATTCGTTATTACTTTTATATTTTTAATATAGGTAATAAAGAATTTTTAGAAACCGATACAAAACTTGTTTATGGGAGATAATACAAAATACGGATAAGAGCCGGATAAGAAGTAGTTTTAAAATAATTAAAAACACAATTGATGGTGTTTTATAAAATCTCTTTTTTATTGATGCTTTTGACAATGTGGACTGAGACACACGCACTTGCACACTGGTTTTCCGTTCAATAATCCCTAGAATAGCTTTATTATAGCGTCGGTTGTACGGAAATACACGAAATTTAACTTCTCCTTTTTATGTGCAATAAACAAACGTTACTTTCGTATAGCGTGTTCGATGATACTTAAAAGCGATGGATGGCTCGTGATTTTGCTCTTGCGTTTTTATTAACCAGGTTTGAGCGAAGTTATAATGTTAACTTATTTTTACTTATCTCTTTGCAATCGACGAAACCCCTCATTATTTGCATCATTCTCGGGATATGATTTTTCATACCTCAGTATGTTATTCAATTTATTTCATAATTTTAATTAATTACGTGATATGCTAGTTTATTTTAGTATAAAGTCGATGCAGTTTTTGCCAGTATTAAATTTATAATTTTTTAAAAATTCGACATGAGTTTATAAATTATTCGCACAATATAACTTAAAACTCTTACAAAAAATAAATAAATAAATAAATAAATAAGCTACACATTAAACTCAAATTTATTCATTCTTCGTAATATTCTTATTCAATCTACCTCTTTTTTTTTAAATTTAAGCAACCGAAACTCCAATAAATTCAATCAATTTCAAAGCTCGTTTCTGGTTTTAGATAAATTAGAGCGCCTCCGAACAATATCTACAATCAACTTTCACGAACGATTGTTTACAAATTTCACGAATCCTCCACAACAGAAATTCTGTATTTTTAGAAGTTCTCTTTGCTTAAACTTCATTTAAACATACCAGGAAGATTGATTATTTTCTTTTCTGCCTTAGTAAGAAACAAATAATTGTAAATATCAACTTTGTGTAAAAAGAAAATTTATAAATTTTTGGATAATTTATTTTACCCATAGGGCTTTCATTGTTGTAAACGTACACCTTCATGAAAGCCAACGTTGAGTTGTACATCAATGATTTTCTGTTTACGACCGCGTTTGAAAAGTCTGATCATTGTTGTAGCAAATTTTATGTTGAATTAAAAAACTTATAAGTAATATTCATTCAATTTTCATACAACAATATTTTGAAAAATATATGATTTTTAAATTTTCATGCTACTTATATTATAAAATGAAGTACTGTGGAAAATGTTTATTGTTAACAAATACAACTTTGCTGCAACAATGAGCGTTTTATACCGCTAAAAAATCGATTACTCGTTTCAGCTCCACACAATCTACGACATATTTCAGCAATCTTGCATACACAGTTTGGGTACTCTTTAATAAGGGGAGAACAGGATCGACGACGTAGTTAATAAAGAACAGTCGAGAAGGCTCTACGCAAACAAAAATCTCGCTAAAAGCCGAACAGTATAAGTATACACAATTTTCCGTCGATCCCTCCGAGGTTTCTTTGACGTCGTTAACTTCGCATGTGTCGCGAAGCTGTGTGATATGTCGTTCAAGTAAAGAGAGGTGCAAATATCGACTTTATTTTCTGCCTTTTTCGCCATTAAGTATTTTTTTTTTTTTTTTTTTGTTCCATTTTTGTTTTGTAAAAACCACTGAAAATCATCGTTCATTTATGTACAATAAACCTGCAAAACAGCACACGTGTTAATATATTTTTCATTATTTTTTTCTTTTTTTTTTTTTTTTTTTGCTTGCTCGTGCGTCTCCACGACTGACGATCGCTGCTGTTCATTTTCAATACGATTCCTCGTTTTCATACACACTCGCTCTCTTTTTCACTCCTTTACGCTCTCCCAAGTACACATAGGAAACACACGTGTCATTATTCTTTTTTTTTATTTCTCATTCTCGTATATGCGTGTCGAAAGATTAAAGGACTGGGTTGGATAGACTCTTCTAATAGACTTTGCAGACGGACATAATAGAAATACTATGTATATAGCTTTGCTTGTGTACAGGACCTTTTCAGATTTTTGAAAGTCTCTCATTCCGTCGTCGTCACGTTCAACGAAACATGGGTTACATCGTAATAAGCTAGCAGAAGTCTATTTCATATACTTATATAATAATAGGGCGTTTTGCAACTTTTTTTTCGGAAAAACTTTCAGGTTTCTTTTTGAGGCGAAGATAGGTGAAAAGTGACACTTCAACTAGAGACGCTGCAAAATGTCCTGTACGCTCTGACATTATATGCTTCGTATAATGATACAATCATCTATTCGTATATTTTAATGCGCATTATTTCATTTTTTTTTGTTTCGATACTTGATTTCTTTTTATATGTACATCCAATCTATATCGGATTCCGCTTACAGGAATTCTTTTTTTCTTTTAGAAGACTTGCTCGTTTCCAACTTAAAAGTATACAACGATAAATATTTGATGTATCAATCAGCAGATTATTGTATTAAAGTATTGAATTTATTGAATAAAAAACAAAATATAATTATCCTGTTCCTGACAAGTTTTAAATAAAGCGCATTTTTTAATACGGGTCAAACTTTTGGACAGATCGTATTATTGTGTTGTTCTTAATAAATAAAAGTAAATATAATTTTCTTCTGTAATTGATATTCACTTGTTGAGATCATATTTATTTGGAACTTTATCCCTTATGTAAAAACTAATCACTTCAATTGAGATATATTAAACATTGGACAGTTTATTCGGGTTGTACAATTTTACGTAAATGAAATTTTACCCCTCACGCTTAAGTTTTTTTCATAATTTTATACCGTTTATGATTTTTACTTTTTATTTTTAAAGAAGTATTCTCGAGACTTTTTAGAAAAATCTGCGGGGGTTACCTCTAACAACAGCACAGAAGATTGTAAAAAGATTATCTAAAAATTTGAAAAACTTAACGACATAGTCAATTGCATAGCGTTATTACTTTTAATTCTTTGTTTATTGACAAAAATGATTTTCTTATAGAAGTCGATATTTCTCTTACATCGAAAGCCATTGTAGACGGCGCTATGGCTTTTATTAATTTCAGCCTTTTTATGTACGCTGCGAAATTTGTTTTCTTTTAATTTAGAAAGTATTGCTTAATTAATTAATAATCTACTGCTATATTTGTAATTTTCAGTTTCTTTTAGAACAATTGATAATAATAAGAGTTTTTGGTTGATTCCTGTATTTTTTTAATTGATAAACTGTTTATCGTATACATATACACGTAAACATATGTGTGTTGTAGGCAATTCTTCGGAGCTATATTTATGAAGCATATATAATCAATTTTTTAGTTCATTACACTCGCTTTTTTATATTATTATTTATTCTATAAGTGTTCGAAAATATATTACGATTAATTAGTTTTTATTTATTGCACTCCATATCATTTTACGGACATGCAAAAACTAATTAATGCCATTCATCTCCTTAATCAGTTCTGTAAGTTGTCTGTTATTAACGAACCGCCTACAACACATTATAATTTACAGTGTAATTGTTAAAATTACGTTAATTATCCGATCAACATTTAGGAATTGAAATGTCTAAGTTATCACAAAACAGCAATGACAAAAATGTACTTCCGCAGCTGATGTCACTCAAGTCAAATCGTGTATCCTTCTTATTTCGCCGTCATCAAATGTGCTCATTTTTTGGTGTACATTATGTATATTTCTTTTCTTATTTATATCTGTTACTCAATATTTATATTTATAATATATATATCTATCTATCTATTTATGTATATATATGTATATATTTATTTATATTTATATATATATTCCAGAAAATAACACTTGTACAAAATTGACTATAGCCGATTGCTTCTATGATGTGTGTGGGTGTTTTTTTTTTGGAATGGTGCTTTAAAATAATTCTTTTTTGTGACGTCGAGGAGTGTGACATGCTCTTTTTTTGTTGATATTATCATTTATACTCCTTTTCTCTAATTTTACATACGTGTCTTTCTTAATTCGACTTATCCCCTTCTTGTCCGCATCTCATATTCACACTTACGATATGACATGTACGTAAGTATACGTATATTGACCTGCGGTCTTCATATCCGACCCCGATGGGAGATACCTGTTTTGTAATTGGACATTTCGTGGTCGAGAATGTCTCTTTTTCCATCTCCACTTTCACTTGTTACCGAAAATGTAAAAAGATCAAAAAAACTTTTCTCTCGCGTCCTACATCATTTCACTATATATTCCCCGTTGTACTTTTGACCTATCTGTTCTGGATCTGAGTTTCTGTTCTCGTTACCACGTTATTATTACAGGAAACTCGCGTGCGCACTTTCGACACAAGTGTTTAGTCGGAAACAACTGCGGACCTCTGCTTTCGTAACAAAATACACTTCTCTCCAAACGGGGAGCAGACTGGTCCTTCCGATCGGCAGCGCCGGAGAACAATTCCCCTTTGGACGAGGAGAGGAATCGGAGCTTTGTGGAAAGCGGAATGAGCGAGCGAAAGCGCGGTGTTCACAATACACGACTTTTACTCTCCTCATTTCTCATTCTCTTTCGCGTCTCTTAGGCCTGGCCGCCACGACCGTCACGTTTCTTTTTGCTTCAATAGTGCCTCAGACCCTGGATTTTCTTGCATAGACTTTTCGAGCCTGCAACGATACGATATGCACTTTTGATGGGATTTTTTAAATCTATGACTATAAGTAGAATTTAACACGGATATAAAAAAAAAATTAAAAATGGCAGATGATAGCATCCCGTCGGTATTCTCAGTGGCGTCCGTGACAGTATTTATAATATATATTTGGTATAGGTTTATGCGTAGACAATAGGGCAGGAAAATTAATCTCAATAGAATTGCAATAAGCGGAAGGAAAGCTCATCAAAAGTTACAATCGTATCAGACGGCATTACAAGACATATATCAACGCTCGATCGTTACACGAGAATCGTGTGTTTGTGTGTTATACAATTAGTGCGATAAAAGTGCATTTTTTTTCCTAATCGAGTGAATGCGGAACGAGGGGAAAACAGATGCGTGCGTAAAACTATCAGCTTCGCGGAAAAAAGTCGGCGGGTTCCATCGCATCATACACATATACATTATTCAGAGTGCGGACACACTATTCCTCCAGGGGTTTCCGTATTAGCGTTGATCCGTTTATTATAGAAAATATTCCTACCATCGATTCAATTACAACACCAGCTAACGGTATATATATATATATACTTATTCGTGTAAACCCTCAATCTCGTTCTCTCCCTCCATTCTCTCGCGACTTGGAAAAATAAAATCGCGTTTGTCGCTAAATCGCCCGGTGACGGCTAAATAATAGCGCTGGAACTCGTACAGTTATGCAATGAAAAAAGTGTCTGTTATAATCGTATGTGATAATATAAGGCGCACGGAAAAAGGACGTGTCGTCAAACGAATTCAGGAAAATGCGTACAAGTATGCGTATTTATATTATATGCATCATGATAATAAGCGCTCGTTTCTCCGATATAACAACGCGAATTATAGATATACAGGTAACAAAGAGTAGACGTGCCACCAACGCAGCGTGCGTTCTCTTCTTTTTTTTTTTTTAACGGGCGCGCGCCACACGCAGTAGCAATATATATAATATTTATATATAGTAGTATCAGCGTTACATAGTTTTTTAATTCTTCCACCGTCTTCTTTCGCTTTCTCTCGACCCTTCGCGATCACTTGCCAAAGGGCAGTGGTGTGAAGGGTTTTTATCTCACATGCTTTCTCTCTCTTTCTCTCACACAAAATATTTACAAGTCGACGACTAGAAATTCATCTAATTTATAATCCCAGGATGCTTTGTTCATTTCTCTTCTTCCTATATCAAGTCTTAAACCGACCCCATCTTCTATTTCTCGCTCTTCTATCCTCTCTCATACATACTTACTCTCCCCGGACGCGTTCTCTTTATCTTTTTGTACAAAAAAACTAACCGCGCTTGCCCCTCGCTCTCGCATTTTTCTCGCTCTCTTTTATCGCGCGGCGATTTGTCGGGCCGGATGCCAGAGTTGATCGGCGCGCTGAAGCTCCCGCGGCACTCAGGGAATGCACGTGTGCGTGTTGGTCGCTTGGCCTGGCGACGATAGCGCGACCGAGTAGTCGCCGTCGAGCACGAGGTCGCTTATGCAGCCGACGATGCCCTTCAGGTAGCGTCCTCCCGTGGTCCTCGCTATGGTGGGCGCACCACCTGTTTAAAAAAAAAAAAACAAAATCAATGTCTCTGTGTAGAGCAGAAAAGAAGAAAATAAATCCTGGTTATTTCGGCTCATACTCACCTATATAGAGGCCTGTATCTGTGTTGAGCTGGCGCAACTGTCCGGGAGATTCCGCGGAGACACCGTTGCCATTGTCCACGACCAATGAAGCTCGCTGTTCGTTTCTGGAAAATGAAATTTTATCTATTAATCAAAATGCAACGAAAAATGCTTCGGTCTGCTGAATCATTTATTTGTATCACTTTGACGAAGGGTCTTATCGGTGTTAAAAAGAATGCGAATTCGTATAATAATGTTGTTTACCTCACGGCCCTGACCCGGTGCCACAGATCGTCGTCTAATCTGGTGAGATTGTATCGAAGAACCGCCTCGCCGGAACCGAGGTTATAAGCGAGGGTGAGATAACCCTGGTCCAGTCCTAACGCCAGGAAGTCCTCATTAGACTCCCTTTGTTCCTGCGGATCCGTTTGCCTTCCGCTCCATAACAGCAGGCCGCTGTTGCTGCTCGCCCGGAATCGCATGTTTATGTCCACTTTGTAGCTTATTATCCTGCGGACAATGTTGTAGAGGTATATTAGTGCCATTAATATATAATTAATAAAGTAACTCTATACTCTACTTTTTAACATAAACTTTTTTCCATTTCACACTTCCGCTCGACTACTGTACATAATAATAATAAGTCGTTTGGGAACAACGATATTTTGCCCTTTATTTTGCACATTAAACGCGCATCAAGTAGAAATTCAAAGTTTGCTGTTATCATGCATTATTCATTTTACAAAAGTTACTTTGAAAGTGTCCGCGTTTAACTTTTTCCAAAGTGCTTATTAAACATCGCTAGAAGTTTTGCGCATTATACACAATCTAAAACTAGTGTGTCTCCGAGAATTCATACATACATTTATACACTCGAAAATAAAAGAAGCTTTTCATGTATAATAGTAAATAAGGATTTTTGTAAACGTATCTGAACAGCATCAGTAGTTACCGAAACAGTCATTACCAAATAGCTATATCGAGCCGTTCTCGCTTTCAACCCTCGCATTAGCCCAATTTACTCTCTTCACCCTTTCAAGCACCACCACCACAGCCACTTCCCAAAATCAAACATCGATCCTCGACTCACCTTTTCATCGTGTCGGCGTCGTCGTAGTGCAGATAGCTGTCGGTTCCACTGAAGCTGGGTACAGGTAGCTCAGGCGAGGCCGAGCTTACGAGACCGCTCGCGTACCTCGTCGCCGGCTCCACCGAGCTCACTGTGCCAGTTCCATGTAGCTGCTGCTGCTGTTCTTGCTGCTGATGCTCGTCGAGCGCGGGACAAGGATGGGGCAGTCCGGGTCGACAGCGACAGGTGAAGCGGTCGCGCAGCGGCCGACACTCTGCGTCGCCGCATGGCCGAGCCTCGCACGCGTGGCCGCAGTTGCCCACGTTCACGCCGCCCAGCGCCTCTGCCAGGATACCGATCTGCGGGGTGCGTTTTTCTTTTGTTAGTCGAGAATTTTAATGAGGAAGAATGGTATGATGTGAGGTTGGTGAGAGTATGTTCGTGGATAAGAGAAATATTGAAGGATTCGCGGAAAATGGGATTTTTATCAAAATGATGGCGAAAAGTTATTATATATGTATAGTGTTAATCGAATTAGTGATAAATGGATTTGACCACCTATAACCTGATATTTTTGTCTCGAAAGAGCTTATACAGAAATTATAGGTAATGGTTTTAGGATTTTAAATTGAGCTAGGGAAATACACTTAGTGTAGTCAGCCATCATTCAGCATATTATTGTATAAGCGGCAATAAAACCGTCTTTCATATTATTTACATAACTTGTTTTCAAGTATACTTATAGGATCTATCTAGAAAAGTCGCTAAAGCCTCATAAATAATAAAAGCATCGCCAAAAGTAGTTCCAAGATCACAAATGAGCCTTATCAAAACGATATTACTATACTTGTACTGCTCATATACACTTAAAAACAATAATCTTACAAACTATTTGAACGAATAAAGTATTCAGGCGAGCGAGAACTTTATTACTATCGTTTCAATAAACCGCGCACGGCGGTGGGGCCGATAAGACTGCCATAAACTTTAACTAAGTTATCGCGGATGATCCCCCCGCATTAACGTTTCGCTCAGCATAACTCTCCATCCTCTCTATACTCTTTCTCTCTCTACCGCACCCACTCGCTCACGACATTGTTTATCTTGGCAAGAAAAACGCGAGGCGATACCTCAGCCCCTACCCGCGCAAGTTATAAGAATGGTAATGAGGACGTGCGATGTCGGCGGTGGGAAACCCGGGAAAACACGGTTTCGTATATCACACTTCTCTGTACCAGCATCAGACTGCAGGTCGCTCGGGCTTCAAACTTTGCGCCCCGGCGGCTCGTTGCGCGTATACACACTTTGAGTTTCGTGGGACGAGTGTGCACCGCAGCCACTGTGTGTGCGTATACTTACTCAATCTTTCTCTCTCGCTCTCTTTCGCTCCACTCTCGAAGGGAGGAGTCTGGCTAGCGCAAGCACGTGTGACACGTGTATATATACGTGAGTTTACCGAAGGGAAAGAGAGCGAGAGAATTGATTTTCGAACTTGGTTTTTGGTTTCGCGCGAAATGGTGGGACGATTGTACAGAGAAAGTCGAAAGTGGGAGGTGGTACGCGAATCGATGAAGTTAAAGCTTCTTTGGACAGAGCGGTGAAGATTTTACTTTATTTATTCGGTAAATTCCGTCTTTTAGAAACTCCGTAATTTTAGTGCAACCACTTGAAAGACGTGACATTACTTTCTATTGCAAATCCATCGACCTATGAATTATTTGTGAAAACACATCCGATATAATAGAGTTAAGAGTTCGTGAGTTACAGTAAAACTGACCTCGCGTCGGTTTAGGATAACCGTCTGGATGCAGCCGACGAAGCTCGCCTTTGTCTTCATCTTGGGCGAGTACATGTCGACGGACGGCGCCCCGCCCAAGTACAAATTGAGCGGCAACGAGAGCTGGGTAAACGCGCCGGGCGCCATGATCTCCTGGGCCGGCTCGTCCTCCACCTCGAGTATCGCTAGACGTCCAGTCCTCGATACCTTTACCTCGATCCATTCGTCCAGTCGTACTGCTCTCTCGCTTCTGAAAAGTTTTCGTTAAATTATTTCACTTAGATCGAAGTCCAGGTAAATATAAATGAGTATTTCACCATGCTTTGTGCTATATCTATAAACGCTTTCTATAATACCATACATTATTTGTAGTGTACAAGCGCGGTATATATTGATCGAACATTGTTAATTAACGATTCCGTACTGTCGACGCACCGGGTTACATAATACAGTTTTACACACAACTGTCAACATTATAGGCATTGAATAATCAGCAGATTATTAATTGATCATTAAATCGGCCTGATTTCCTATTAAATCAACAAAATCTAGCATACAATGCTCGCGTAACATGCGCTCTAAATTGAATAAGCTTTAGCCGATATGTACGAATTTTCATTTCGATTACCATTAAAACCAATTAAAATCAAAGCAACGGTCTCTATAATAACACACACGAGGCTCTCACCGGTTCCCCGAGCACCCATACCTATACACACCGCTCTGAAAAAGCCAATAAAAGCCGTCAGCCCGAGACCCATTCATAATACCCGCTGCAGCCCCCGTCAAACCGTCCGCCCGCTAATACATACATAATAGCCACGATCGAGCGCGCGTCCATTCGAAGTCGTCACGCGGCTTTTACGACGCACTCCACCATATATCGGAGCGCGCTTGCGCGAGAGACATAGCGGAAATATCGCGCGCTCTCGGCAAAAGTCCGAACACCATGAGGGATTCGCTCGTACACCGGAAACTGGCCACGAATGAATTATCGGTTCAATAAAAGACATGTGCACGGGGTTGGTATAGGACACAGAACAGAGTATCCCGATCGCTATACTGCTGCACACGCATTACGACGCTTATATGTTGCGCTCCGCACGAACAGCGCGTGTGTTATACGGTCGCGCCCGCCGGTTCCCGCCATCGTCATCATGAATATGTGCGGCAGCGGCCGCGTCGATTCGCCATGACGATGATGCGGGAGAGATCGATTCTTCGCGCGTCCGCGCCCTGTAGACGTATACACAATCTGTGCTTTATGCCGTCATTAACATTAATGAGCGATGTATAATTTATGCAGCCGAGCGTACGTGTAATCATGCGGACTTCTTTTTCGCCCGATCTATACCGCCGTTCAGCCCTCCGTTATACGCCCTGTCGCGCTGTTGCGTTGGTGTGGGGAGAGGATCCGAACGAGAGCCGGTTTGACGAGCTTAATTAGACTGTTTATATTTGTGTGTGTGTGTGTATATATTGCGGATATTGACGGCCCGGACGTATATATAATGCCACGTGCTCGTCTTTATTAGAGGCTGACGTTCGGCTATGGCTGAGCTTTGTGCGCTCGTATACGTGCAGTGTGTATAATGTTTACAATTTTGAATTTGGGAGCTATTCATTTTTGTTGTTGTCGGTGACTATGAACGATGTATTACAGGAACAGATTATTATTTATGAACAGAGAGGGGACATTATGTGTATAATGAACACGCAGCGCACTTCTGATAAATCAGGCGTGAGTCGTATTGTCCGTAGATGCGTCGAAAATAGCTGTACAATTGCACATTTCATGATTGTTTATGAAAAAGTACCTCGCGTATAAATTACATTTTTATTGATTTATCGAGCGATCTCATCCGCGTGGATTTCACGAGCAATTTAATGCATAGGAAATTATTCATCGTTAAAAAAAGGGAATTTTATCAGTATATATAATGCGGATTTATTGAGTTAAGTGTATAGTGAGAAGTATACGCGATGAAAAAATTCATGCACATTACGGAACTTTGAACAACGGGAATTTTCCCGTGCCACTAAGAGGATGCACTTCCGAAGTAAAGTAAATGGTACCGCGGGCAAATAATACTTTTTGAGCGACGACAATTAAAAGTTTAAAATATGAAAAAGTGGCGGAAAGATGCCCGCGGGACTGGTGGCATTTTCGATCCCAGGAGGAACACGTCTCGCCGTTTCCTTCTTTTACTACTTAGCAGCATCCCCCCCTTCTATCATGCATACAGACTCCGTATTTTCTCATATATAGTCTCTCGTCAACTTAGAACCCAAGTATTTTACGATTCTGCGTATAAAAAAAAAACGTAACTTTGTTTCTCATTAGTTATGTGCTTCCCCCGTGTTCGTCGGGAGGAAATCCTATATACGCTATTAGACGGTGCTTCACAATTATAATATTCTCGGAGCGTAATGAAACACGATCCAAGTCTGGTGCTTAATTTTTAATAAATTAGAGTGTAGAGTGTAGAGTTATTTAGTTTTAGAGGAAACTATATACCTTTTCTAATTATAGTTTATATTCTAAACAATTCTTACTCAACAATTTGTTTATTAAATCATTCAACGACATTATTTCGATAATTATAAAAGCCATCGCATGATTATTATAATTTAATTAAAAATGTCTATGAAGCGCCGTTTCTAGGTACAGCAATTTCGACTGGTGCCATTAAATTGTAATTCGTTTTATGAGAGACAAAACACAGCTGGCTTTGTAATGTATGTATCGCATTGAATTACGACCGAAATTAAGCGATCCTGTACTTTATTGGCTTGTACGGCGAGCTACTGTGCAAGTGCTCCGGCGTATATAAAACGAATAACGGCGCACGCGCGTAGTATTTTTCCTTCTTTTTTTTCAGCATCCCTCTCGACGCGCTGCGTTATCCAATAGTTTAATTTCCTAAGCCTCTTTACAGTTATAGTCTCGAAAAAGTGCTGCAAAGTGGCAAAGAAAGAATAACCATCGAACGAGAATATCAATTGCCGTATAATAATTTTAAAAGCGTAACTGCTACAAATATTTATGCCTTTAATAGCACGGCCATCTGAAGTTATAAGAGCGCAATTTCGCCGCATTACAGCATCAGCCCGTCTCCTTCCATCTCTATCACTTGACCTACTAGTTGATCGGCCATCTCCAAACTTCGCAATCGCCCTATATATACATACGCGCGGCGATGTGCTATCTTGTTTATATGGACATACATATATATATAGGTATGTAGAAGGTACACGGCGCATCGCCGCGTATACTCGAGAGGCCACGCGTACTGCGTCGGTGATGCGCGCCCGCCTTCGGCACTGCAGTAGATATAACGGGGCGGGCGTACTATACTATAATACTCTTACCTTAAGGTCGCGCAGCCAGTTCCCAGGTCGAACGTAAATTGCACATGGCCCTGTGCTAGGTAGAGGGCAATAAAATCGCCGGTGGCGTCGCTGTGATGGCCGTTATACAGGATCACACCGTCGGGGGCAGTTGGCTTCAGCGTCACGGCCAATTCCAGCCAGGAGAGCGACGTCTCCCCTAATCCGGCGTACCTCAGATATGAGGATCCGTTAAACGACGGCACCTGCAAGTATATGGCACACAAACATCATATATTGAATGGATCTATCGTCCGACTCGCTCTCGTCCCCCTATGAATTCTTTATAAGGGGGGAGGAGGAGAGGCTTAGGTGATGGAGAGAAATTTCGCGACGGCTCTTCTTGCCTGTCGCGAAGAGGATTTCGAAGTGTTGAAGAAGATACGCGAGTGGTCGGAGGGGGATTCAGTTTTTATTCTTCGTAGAATTAAATTTGTATAATTTGATGGGACTTTTATTAGGGGTTTTACGAAAACGTGTATATAGGTATTCCAGAGGAACATTCTCACGGCGACACGCGCGGTAAAAAGTGGAAATTTTTCTCTTTCAATATTGCTTTAAAAAAAGGGGGAGTTGCTATTGTACATAGTCTACCTTACGATACTTATAAAATATCTAAAATTTTTAATTTAATGTACGCTTTGTGGTGTAGATATTAGGATATAAAATAGATCTTAAGGAGGTTGCCTACCAGAAAATGAACCTTTAAGAAAATAATTATTGTTGTAATTTGTTAAAATAAAAAAAAAACAACGTCGCTACTATAAAAATACAAAATAAAATACTTTTACAATCGAGGAAAAATATTTTGAACGAAGTTGTAACATTTGATCATTGATGGCAAGCATTTTGGATAGAAGTTCACATAAATAAATGGTTAGACTTATTTTTTTTCATCCAATTTTAATATTTAAAGGTTTCTTTTATTTCTTGAAAATAAAACTAAAAATCAACAAAATAAAAGTTATTCAATAATTGAGTTAAGCATAATAAAAGCTAATTATCTATTTATAAGTTTTTGAAAAACATTTGTTGTTAATTTATTTTAAGAAATCTATAACATTAATTATTTTTCTAAAGGTACATATTCTGGTAGGCAATGTAGTACTCACGGTACTTAACTATAATGGTCAATCAAGTCCACACTTGCATTTGATTTTCGCGGTATATAATTATCAAGACGCCCGTCTGCCGCACAGCGCACTCACGCCCTCACGCACGCGCGCACGTTTCGACTTTCGCCGCGGCGCGTGCTGGCGCTGGACAGTGCTCACACTATTGTTGTTGACAGTCGTTTGCAATATGTCTCAGCAAGATCCCACTATCTCTCACGATCAAGGTAATCAACTATTCTTTTCCGAAGGAAAATGTGTTACCGAAATTATGTACACAGAAAGGCTGCAGCAGGTAGAATTAGAGAAAAATCTGAGAAATACCAACGGAAAATTCACTTCTCATAACCTCAAAAATAAAAACGTTGAGATTGACGATTTAAATGATGTTGAAGGCCGAAGGATCATAAACGTTAAACATGTTGGGGAACAAATGTTTTGTTGGTCATGCAAATCTACGCTATCATTGATGGATATCAATGAAGAAAAACGTTATGGAGTAGCATCAATATTTGACATACCTTGCAGGATGTGCAAAAAAATAACATCAGTTACCACAGATAAACAACACAAAGTGGATGGTCAATCTAATCATTTTGATTGTAATACAAAAATTGTAATTGGTAAGAATAGTAATAATTTAAAAATAATGTAGATAACATGTAAACTGTATTGCATTGCTTTTTTCAGGCTGTCTGAATGGAGGTTTGGGAAATACGCAAATTAACAAAGTACTTACTTCACTAAATATTCCTGAATGCAGTCGGGGTACTTATCAAACTCATGAAAAGGAAATATGTAAAGCAGTAGAGAAAATACATCCTAAAAATGCATCTTAAGTGCTCCTTTGGAACTTGGAAGAAAGGATCTAGACCATAGAAATTGATAGTAGGATGAACGATCTACAGTATTTCCATGTGAAGTGCCAGTATTTATGATATAACTAATTGATGATCAATCATATAATCTCTGATAAACTTTATAAATATTAAAGTTTTCTGGTTATAATTATCTGACAAGTTTTATACATGTTAAGGCTAGAGATATGTTGAAAAAATTTTATATTTTGGACAAATTTTTATTTCATGTATATAATAGCTTAAAGTGTATGAAAAAATAAAATTTTTGATACTTTTTTAAACGCATTTGAATAAGACTTAAACGAGACAATTTTGAAAATCTTAACTTCTAGACCAATTTCCCATAAGACTACGTTAAACTTGTAAAAATAAGAACGTTAATAACTTTCTCTCACAAATCCTCTGTCTTCGCGAAAATTTACCTGTGTAAATTTTACGATAAAATCAACCAGTAGACGAAGTTTTGTCCAAATCTGTACGGTAATTCTATTACCGTGAGTACTACTGTTGTAGACAAAAAGTATAATAAATAAGTATACTTTTGTGGACTATTAAAAGTCGAACAGCTTTCCTTTATTAATACTTATATTTTTAATTCCTTTTCTCGTTAATGAAAGAATTCGTTGTAACAAGACAACGTTTGTGCTTCCTTTTACATCAAATGCACTAACCCTGTATTTCGTGTAACTAGGTGAGGACTATTAGATTTTATTGTTCATCAATATTTTCTCAACGAATATAGGACACTCAAAATAACGAATAGAGGATACGTTATTCCGATCACTTCATTCCATCCACCCGCAACCATACAAAACAAAGCAAACACGCCATTCATAGGCTATCCGAGCAGAAATCACGTGTCACTATATATACCAACACACGCTGCAGAAATTTCGATATGCGCTCGCGCTCGAACTTTGAAATCGGGTTGCACTGCGCGCATACAATGCGCATCAAGCGCACGTATCGGATAAACCTTATTCCTCGATTCCTTTACTCTCCTTTCTCGTGCGACTGAGTATAAGAAAAAGTACGCGAGGCGGCTCTAAAAGCACTAAACGTCCCATATTACGCGCGAATGCATAAACATGTTGTCTCGTATTTATAATTGACTCATTCTGATATATGAAATAATTTAAAAAATTCGAGTGACACTCGTTCTTGTACGGGGTACTGCAAGTTTCATGGGCGGATTATGCGGAATGTGAATCAAGTATTCGAGTCTTCATACTCTCGATGGAAGATCAACAAAGTTTCAGTGGCATAAAGAATGAGCGAGTTTATGTGGATAGGTGTACGAGTGTGCGTAAAAGAGAAGGAGAGAGTGTTTATGAAGTTTCGAATGTTAACCCGAATTACCCGTGATTGAAAATCCATTTTTTATACCTTATTTCGGGGTCACGTTGAAATCGACGTGTGTTAAATCAAAAGCGACTGGCACGTGTGCGCGTCTGTCAATTTTGACTTGTCAATGTAGCGTCACCTGCAGCATGTAGGTATATCCTTCATTTTCAACGATATTTTTCCATTTTTTAAAAGTAGTCACTTTAGCAAAGTTAAACCATTTTACCGAAAAAGTATATGTGCTTATTTTTATAGTGAATAAGGTAAATAATCAAATTAGTTGTTTGAGAACATCAAATCTTTTTGCTCAAAGAAATTATAAAGGAATGAATATATATCTACAATCCGACGACATTGTAACTATTAGCAGGCAAAGTCCTCGCGCTATATGGCTTTTTCTATCGCTTGATGTGAAGCCTTATCTTTTGAAATAAAATAAAATAAATTTATAAATGAGATTACAATTACGCATTACTATAATGATGGGTATTGTTATAGTAACCCGAAGAGGATGGATATTTATACGAAATAAACAAAATTATAAATGAGTTATCACATATAAAATGCTTATTGAAAGTTCAATATACTTGAAAAATGTGATTGTCTGCAATTCAATTATATTTAAAAAGCCAGCACTTTCAGTTAAGAGTTAAAGTGCAATAGCAGGCGAAGGTAAAAATGTTATATACTGAACAAACGAAAAAGCTTCAGCCGTATAGGTAGGTTGCTATAAAAGCATTTTTATATATAAAATGACATTTCGTTAATCCACTCAAAGTTTCGTTTAAAAGATATATCGATCGTCGTATTAATAATGCAAGTATACGAACTTCCTGGCAACCGAAACTAATTTTAAAATTAGCCCTTCAATACTTTTCGAGCAGCCGATAAGAATATCCAATACCTTATATACGAATGGCACAGTTCGCTTCTCGAATTACTTACTTATTCCACCCCGCAGCGGGAGAACTTTAATTAGGCGACTTCGTTTCGTTCTCTCAACTCCATTCCCACCTCTTCCTTAAGTATACCGCAGCGCATCTACACCTTCTCATAGTATCGACGTAACCCCGTCGTCCTTATAAAAATAAACCCTATATACCACGTGCACTCAGCCGCGCATTTACTCTACAGTTACGTATTATATACACCGCGCGCTTAACGACAAAGGACAATATCATTGAATTACACGGTGAGAGTCGCGGGGCCGTTTACATAAGAGATGCATTTGACACTAAAAGCACTGAATCGAGAGAGAAAATCGATCGCTGCTGTGGCGTAGCGCATAGCACTTAGCAGGCCACACGCGTGGCTATTAAAGGGGGAGGGGAGAGAGGTGGGCGACCGTTTTATACGCGGTCATGATCATAATCGAAGTTCTAATCACTGGTGTAATAAACATCGGGCCGTTTATGGGCCACATCATTATTGAACTGCAGATTAGCGCACAGTTCGCGCGGGAGCGCAATATGAGGCGTTGCAGGTGTGTGTGTAAGGCTCTTAAGGACGTGTTGGCCGCCCGCTTTAATTAATGTAAGATCGATGCCGCCGGCACCGGCAGTTGTGATATTTCGGTATTGAAAGAGCTCTACGACGTGAAAACAATATTATTAATCCTCGGTATGTCGAAGATTAATAAATTATTTTATTCCTCAATATAACGTAACTTCTTGTTTTTTATTTTAATTTCGCTACGCTGTATAAAGAGAAAATTTCCCGTTTGCACGCTAAACGTATATTTTTATGTAAACATCCAATCACATTAAAAGATCTCGAGAGCTTTCAGCCCATTGCTACATTTCCCAGTTCGGACCTTCCTTATAAGATCGTCCCTCACAAAGAGCAAATTACCTCAAACTTTTTACCGTTAATCAAACATCGCCCAGCTCTCTCCCTGCTAACATCTTTTTCCTTCTATATATCGGCGCATCGTTCAAATACGAGCTCCATGCGAATTTTCCCCTAGAATTTCGTCGTCGCGATATTTACCTGGAGGTCGACCCTCGTCTCGCAGAGGTCGCCGGTGTAGCCGAGGGGACAGAGGCAGACCGCTGTGTCGCCGCCGGTGGTGAGGCACTTGCCTCCGTGCGAGCAGGGCACCTTGCTGCATCGGTCCGCCGTGCATTTCTCTGCGAAAACAAGAGGGAGCTTGAGTTAGTCGTTTGTCTTCAATGTATAGAGGCCCATGCTTTTGGGAAGTAGGTTTGTGAGAAGGGGATAGTGCACGGAAACGAACAATTGATAATGGTGCGACGTATATATTTTATTAAATTTAAAAAAATATTGTCTTGAATAATTATGTGATATACACTACATAATGATGTTGTTCTTTATATCACTTGTCAGTGTATTTTTAAAATAATATAACGATATTTTTTGAGTGTACTTTTAGTCGAATAAAATTCCGTTTGATCAGTCAAATGGAAATATCGGTTGGCATTCTTTTGAAATGAAATTCGGGTCAATGGTAGTAACGCTGCGTAGAATAATGAATTTAATTTCAATGAAAGTTTGTATGAAGTCCACCTTTGGGAAATATAAAGTTCGGCAACGAGACTTTTTCAAACTCCGATATTTATGGCAAGTTAGTTTCACTAATGATTAAAAAAAAATGTTTCAATGTCTAAAAAAGAAAAAGTCTAATAAAATCTTTGATTAAAGAAAAATTTTTAGAAGAAAGTTAAAAAGACGATATTTTTTTCGCCGATCACACCCACACTCAACTAAAATACATGCAAAAAAATGAAACAAAAGATACAGATTTTATTAAAGTTGCTAGAAAATCCACAGTTATACCTTTTTGTAAAATTAACTATAATCACAAAACAAGCATATTCTTTTTATTGAATACTGTTTTTCAATATTATGTTGTTTAAAATTAAAAAAATAATCTTTCCTTTCGTTCGAACTTTTCAGGAAAAGATAATTTTGTTGTTAATTTATATGTACAACATCTCAAGCTTCATTTTTCAGTATTTTTGATTTGTTACAAGAAGAGAATGTTTCTATTGAAAAAAGTGTTTCTCTAAATGCCATGTATCGCAAACTGTTCTCATATGTGTTGCACGATAAACCAATTGAAATTATTACGGTCACCAGCCGATACTTTGGTATACGGTAATGTAGCTGCAATCAGGGTTTCAGGTTTTGTACTTTTTCAAGTCACAAGTTCAGAAGTGCAAAGTATTTTCAGACTTGATCAAAATTAAGTCCAAACAAGCTGTGCACATCTGGACTGGATTGCGATCAAGTTTGAAAAATGTTTTTATTATTATTTTTTTTTAAATAGTAATCATACTATGCTGAACAAGAGACATTATTAGCCAATTAGTTATGGTATACCTATAAACCAATCATTTTTTTCCATGACAGCCATCATGATTATTTAATAACCGGACAAGGTACTCATATTAGCTCTAAGTTTATTTCGGTTCGAGCCTTGGTTCAAATCTCCGAGCGGAAGTTTTTAAAGTTTCGGTAACTTTGGCAACACTTATTCCTCATAAATATCAAAGTTTGGGAAAAGTCTCAAACATGAACTTGATATGAATCTTACCTAAACTTAAATTTGTGTCCCCAAGATAGTTAAATGACGTTGCAATACCTGCCAAGAGTTTTAATACAATACGTTGTTTCTTATTTTTCACAATAAAAATAGTTTTTCTGCATTCAATAGATATACTTGCAAAAGTTAGTCTGAGGTTTTTAATAACAATTCATTGCAACTTAATTAATTGGTTGATTGGACGAAGTTGAAATGTCAATTGAGAAAAACGAGGAACGTTGAAGTTGGTTGGATCGGGTCGGTTAAGAAAAATTATGTCAAAATAACGCTCAGGCCGCAGGAATCTATTTGAATTTCACTATAACAAAGTCAGTTGAAAATTTCATTGAATTAAATGCAAACTTTTTCAGCATCAAATGCAGTGGAAACTTTCAAATTTTATTTCGCGCGAGATGTAGGTTAATCAAGTCTATTTAAAATTTAGGAGAAAATAAAATGAGAAAAACACTTTTCACTTTTTATAAGTCCTCTTGATATAAAACTCGCAAAAAGTAAAAAGAAATTTTCGCGACTCTTTTTTTACTCTTTTTGAAGAATCGAATTTCTGGCAGAAGCTACGGATTTTCTAACTAAAAGATTCGAAAATTTTTGCACGTGTATTTATTCTCTGGTTTGAAAATCCACCACATTGACATTAAATATACAGCCTCGTCTTCAGTTCTTAAATTATAATGAAGTCGCACACTAAAAGTCACGTAAATATCCTCCATTGTACACGAGTTTCCATGCCTCGCTTTAGTTGTGCAAGCCCCGTGCTGCAGAAGCAGCCATATAGATGCCTCGTAAGGGAAGAGATAGAAGCCATTTCGTATCATCAGGCGTGTACAAAGCGATAAATACGGAACGGCAAAGATCAAAAATCCCGTTGTATTACAGCTATTGCGACAAAAAAGCCGAGAGAGACACTAGAGAAAAGCGACGAAAGAGAAAATTCGATTTCACGGGAGCCTCGTTGATTCAAATGGAAAAGCGAGATATCTCTCTCTCTCTCTCTGTCTCTCTTTTAATCTCTGTCTTCCTCCAGTGTACTTCCGCTATTCATCGGGCGCGCTTATTGTTCTGAGCCTCTCGTGCAATTAACTTCGCACTTATAACTTCCAGGCGCGCGTTTTTTCGACGCGTCATTTTCTACTGCTCCTATTTCCTTTCTCTCTGTGCGCCTCTTTGGCACCGAAAAACTGGAGAATAAGAACGGAAAGGAGAAAGACTGCAATGTGTGAGCGTGTGTATGCGTTACCGGGCCAAGTACTAATCTCTCGAGTGAGTGAGGCGTGGCCTCGCGACTATTTTAATCGTCTGTGAGACAAAAACGTGCAGAATGAACAAGTATGTAGGTATGCGTGTAAGTGCGTCTTTTCTTCCATCTCTCTCTATATTATATCTCTTAACGAGATTCGCGCTGGAATGCGACTTCTTTATCCTAAGACGATGTAGGCGCAGGTTCTTCAAAAATTGTTCTCGCCATGAATCTAGTTTTCCCGGTAACAGCTATCATTTTTCAGTTTTAAAGTGCGCAGCGAGTATTAAGTACAGTATGAAGCTGCATTAAGAGTGCGCCACGAGTTATCTCGCGCGGGTAAGTTTCGTTCGCGAGGAGCACTTTAAAAGTTCGCCATAAGACGTCGGTGAGAGAAAAGTTCATAAGATACGATGTACTGAAATTTCGAGTAATTAATTTTAAACCTTTCCGATAGATCGAAGAGAGAGCGTAAATTTCCGATTACCGCGAGCTCAGTAATATAGTGGTAATTAACAGCAGATAAATTTCTCACGCCCGCTAAAAATCAATTCTGGGCAAGGTTTATCGGATCGATACAATTAAGCGAAAGATAAAAATTATTTCCTCGCTTGCTCTATGAGCGTAAGGTACATAGTAATGGCGAACTTTATTTGACAGGTGCAATTTTTCCCTTTTCAGATGATTAAACGAGCGACAGTGGCGGAAGGCGATGAGTTTCTTTTTTATTACGCTTAATATCTTTAATTTACTTGCGCACCGTGTGCTCTCGGCAAATGGAGAGTAGACCTTTTGCCCCAGTGCTTTAAATTTACGAATGAAATTGGAGCACCCAAAAATGTCAATACTTCACTGGTCGAAATATTTTTAAGGACGGAAAATTGGAAATGGAATTGGTTAATATTCAGTATAATTGATCCTAATGACAGTGAATGACGTTCAAGTTGTTAAAGTGAATCGAATCTAACACAGTTCTGTTGTCTATATGTGTAGGAATTAATTATTGACCTAATTTTTCACTAGAACTTAGTTTATAGATTTAGAAGGTTATTTATTAGGAAACGTTGTTGTTGAGAATCAAAGCTAAAACCTATTTACATAGAGAGTGCTTATAAATATTGTTTATGAATCAAAATATAAGTTAAAAGTAGAAGAGGAAAAGAATTTAAAAAATTGAAACGTTACTTATCGCAATATCCACTTCAAGATTATTGATTCTAAAATTAGCCATAAATAAATACCTAGCATTTTAATAAAGTTGTATCGTCTTTTAACTCCGTCTATTGTTAACAAAAATCAATATCTTATGACGTCAAATAATCCTTTAATGTGGCTGTAAAAATGTATTAATGGATTGACCAGCAAAAGATACGTACATTAAAATATCATGAATAAAGTAGCAGGTTTCACATATGTACATTTTAAATAACTTTGGCCCTATTTGAAGGATATGAAATAATTTAAACCTACATCCAAATCTGACACTTAAATAATAACATTTAATATGGCGAACTCAACCCATTGTTTTTACGATTAACGATAAGAATATTTTTAAAGGACTTTAATATAGCTATAAAGAATAAGTGATTTGATTTTTCGAAGGAAGAAAATATATATTATAAGAATAAAAGTATCCTTAAAAATGCTTCTCAAGAACATCTGAAATTCATTCAACGGTAGGCATTTCAAATTTATTTTCTCTGAATAACAATTGAACTTGAAAAATGTGTACAAAATGATAATTATTCTATATAAATGTATTTTAACAATAAAATGATATTGTTACTACAGGTTTTTTTCAATGATCTTACTAGAGTAATCTTTATATAAATAAGTGAATATTTATGGATCCTAAAAATAAATTATATAGCGCCTCCCTTCATATTTTCATATCCACAAATATTTCCAAAAGTATGAGCTGAATTCATGATCCAAAGTCAGTATAATACTCTTCTTATCAAAATCACATCAGACTTTACTTATACAAGAAGGCATTCCCGACTGACAAAATCCGATTTTTCTCACGTTTCGTGAGGCCTTTTCTGCGACACTGAAAAATGAAGCCCGAGACCCTCAGCTTCATCTTACAAACCGATATTTCCAAGATATGAGAGATCAAATAAAAAATGCTATCTCTTATTTCCAAAATTTAGACAAATATTTGCACCTAAGCAAAATCCATTTCAAATAACTCTCTGTTAAAGTAAGAAACAAAAAGCTTGTTCTGTACCAAACACGCACAATGAATGTTTCGAAAGTCCATGTATATAAGCAACAAAGCGTAATATCATCGTTGTCACGATTGCGTCACAGCGAAGCTTGTCAATCATCATCCATATACTCACCGACGTCAAAGCCATTGAGCGCGTCGCCCTGAGGCGCCAGGGGAAAGCGGTAGCGGTGCTCGTTCACCTCGAGGTTGCGCACGCAGCCGCGAAAGCCCGCGCGTACGGGCAGCCGCTCGAGGCCGCTCGTGTTGCCCGGGCCACCGACGAACAGCGGCTCCCGGAACGTGATCCTCGAGAACAGGCCCTGTAAAGAGACACGCAAAAGCTCTGGTTATACATAGATGACGTTGTGCCACGAAGTATGAAGTTTCGATGACGGGCGATATATACCCGTATCGTTGTATCCTTTGACGGTTATTATATGCGGGGTTAGACAAAGGGGAGAGTTTATATATACCGCGTACACGAAGATAAAACATTTGAAATGTAGTTGTATGCGTAAGTTTTGATTGACCAACTATTTCAGGGGTCTTGTGGTTACCAATCAAAAGGTTCCCGAAAAAATTCACTTGGTAAAGTTTGGTTGTTTTAACGACGACTAAGGTAGTATTTGCCGCTAATGGAAAATTGGTTCTGATATAGTTGTATTATCTTCGGTTTTAATACGCTCGATAACTCGACTCAGCTAACCGCTCGGTCAAGCTGATTAAAAATTTTTTCTGCGTTATTTATTCTTTCATAATAAGGTGTGCCAAGGGGTGATTCGATGTCGATCTAGGTTCTTAGAGGACAGAGCAGACGAGGCAAAAGGGAAGGGGAAAAGGGAGAAATGAATGTCAATTGATTTTCTTTGTGCGTGGGTGAAGTTTATGCTTCTTTATCGACTGTCGCTGTGGATGTCAGAGACAAAAGGTATAAGCGGCATTGTTTGGAACTTTTTTTTGACATTTATTGGAATTCTTTGTCTCGTTTCTGCTTTTGTGTATATATAAATGCGAAAGCAAAACGAGAAGTAAATATGAAGTGTTGATCTTCCTATATTCTATAGTTTTTTCCGAGGTGAATTAATGATTTACAGCTTGCAGATAACGCGGATTATATACTATTTATTATTATCACGTGAAGTATATGTATGTATTTGTCATATTATAAATCGCTAGCAATAAAATACTCTTTTTTTATATAATAATCTTCTTTCCTAATATAAATGTTATTCACCGTAATACAGTAAAATATAACGATAAAGTATAAATACATGATTTTATCAATATACTTCATGGAAATCACGCACGTGAAATTGAACACGTTAAATAACTCAAAGTACAACATCAACATTTTATCGAAATCCATCACCCCCCTTTGGCCACGAATTTCAGCGCCATGGGGCAGCATTTAATAATTCCCTCTCTAAGGTTTCAAACTCGCGCGCTTACCTTACCATCAATTTAATCCAATCCGCCTAACGAAAGCATACTCGAATAATTTCCATGCCCGTTAATCTCATTGTGTCTGTCCTCTCTCTCACCAATTCCACCCCTCGCACTATACAACAAAGTGTGTATAATAGTGGAACGAACTATATATAAAAATATGAAAAGTCGGGCGAGCATCGTTCTCGCCTACAATAATATATACGCGTGCATCGCGAAAGTGGGTCGAGCAGAAGGAAGAGGCAGCAGCAGCAGCAGCGGCGTCGGTGGCCAGCAGTGGGATTTGGTCAATATAAATGGAGATATACGCGAGCGTATGGCCACACCGCTATACTATACCGGGCGAGCATAGCGTCGCCAGGGATTGCCCGCAGCTCGCCTCACCCTCGTACCGCGCGGTGGCTTCAGGGCTCGAGGATCATCGGGCGAGCTGCGTACATAAAGAATTAAATTTAATCTTGAAAGTAAAATGGGGAAAGAGCTCGCTATACGCGCGGCTCCTGCGTGTATATATATATATATATTATACAGCTGGGTATATAGTGGAGCTCGCTCAGTCTTATATTGATTTCGTTGCCGACGGGCGCGCGCGTGCGTGGGTGTATAACGAGGGAGGATGAATCGCGTATACGCGCGGGCGCGCCTTCTAAATGTTGCTTCGGAGTGAGGAGAGAGAGAAGGTGGAGGGAGAGCTTGGAATTAATGGGGTGCTTTCGAGTTGGCTGGCAAGTTTGCGATACGGATGGAATGGGCGCCGGTTCCCTCTCACTCTCTCCCCTAGTTTTTTTCTTTTAATTGCGTATATATACACGTGCACGCGGGCCTTTGAAAGGGCCGTCTAACGAGACGCATAATAATTAATTATTGTGAATTGTCAACGCAAGTGTATATGTGTGTGCGGGGCCTTTGATAAAGTCAATGAAGGGGAAACGGCATAAGTAATTAGACCTTGACAGCCTGCGTAAATGTACCCTCGATTGGTTGACGTAGGGGTTTGAACTGGGCTTTTGAATTTTTATATTCATAGCCTGATTTAATTAAATGGCATTTAGGCATATTGAGTATTCAAAGGGACGCCGTGTATTGTGATTTTAGCAGTAGTCGGTGCTTGTCGGTAGTGATATAACAAAGAGAAGCAATTATCGGACAATTGAACGGAATTTTTAAAATGTTGTGTTCATTTCATAGTCTATAATTTGAAATTTTATATATATACACCGAACGATTGTGATTCAAATTGAATTGGCAGTTACAGAGTTAGCATTTGGAGAGTTTGATTGTAAAACTTTTATGTAAAATCGTTTCGAAAATCACTCAATAAACGACTTGAAATTGCTTTTACCCAATAGATCGGGATTAAAATTGATCTTATTCGGTTTCACGACCCCGATATAAAAAGTAATAAACAAAATTATTTCAATTTCAATTTAGTGTAATCTTGCGGAAAAATTTGTTTACCTTCCTTATTTGGAGCCATCTTTTGGTTTTAATAACAGCAGCGATAGTATCAGCAATTTACTTAATATTATCTTGATTTCCGTCGATTTATACACTCACTATAAAAAAACGAAGCATCGAAAAACAGCTTCGACCTTAGCTGTTTGCGCAACCTATATAGAATCTAAACAGGAAGCCGTTCGATGCCGATATAAAAATCCAATCCGCCGGAAAATTTGATCGCGCAAGCCTCTAATAAAAAAAAAATAAGCATCTATACTAATACCTTCACGCGAGTGAAGCGATGCTCGCCCTTCGTAAATTCTCGCTTTCCAAACAGACACACTAGCACTATATATTTTTACCAACGAAAAAGATCCATCATCGGGCCGTTCCCCTCACCTACAATTCTATACAAACATCGGTCACTTTGATTATCATGAGTAACCATAATCCTTATAATACGCTCCCCTCTGCTTTCATTTACAAATAGACTGGGCGCACGGCTGCCTGTGCTAAATGTATACAGCGCACGTACCTACGCACAGCTTCCCGTGCGAAAATCTCCGGCCCTTTTTGTCACGGTGATACGCACCCCTCTGTGACTAGAGGCAGACGGACAAATGCGTATATATACGCCGCGAAAAGTTATTCGGGCGTCGATCAATATAGCTGCTGCGGCGGTATGCGGGGCTGTCGCGCACATCAGGTGTGTATGCGTGTGTATGTTGCGCGCGTTTTGAAGCTGTCGTGTGCGGGTATGTATGCGCGGCAAACCGCGTCTAATGCACGCGCATAATCGATAGCCTGGTTAATGAGCTTTTTATGAGTAGCACGCGCGAAGTGTTGTTGCGTTCCGGGTTCTTTTATGTAGGTGAGCCAGAAGGGATAGGGTAGTTTAAGGTTGCTTTCTCGAGGATAGTATGAAACTCTGCAACCGCGGTAATTAAAAAAAATCAGATCTTGATGTTATTCGTCGTTTTTAACAATTTCTAATCAGATATATAATGAGATTTAAAAAAATATACATCAGTTTGTGTATGCACATATTAACGAAGTTTAAAAGTAAAAAAAATTCAGTCCCACCACTTTATTTCGGAGAATTTAAATTCCATTACCTTTGGGAATAATCAATATAGAATAAAAATAAAAAGAATAAAAAAAGTATTATCAAATAGTAGAAAATATTCCTTTTTTAAAAAATGAATTTAAAAAAGCAGTTAGCAAAGGTTTTATTTGAGGTATTCGGGCAAGGTATTAGCACGGTATTCATAAGGTGATTGTGGGAAATCTCCAAATTGCCAATATACGGTTTAAATTTACGATATTCATGATTACAAATTGTTTGATTTAACGTTTTAAATTGCTTATTCAATTACATTTACTTTTAATTACTTTTATTTTAATTATTTGATTTAAACAAATTTTTGTAAAATTATTTTCTCTGAATACGAATTGTAAATAACAGCTTACGTCGGTACGTATAAAAGGCTGTAAACAAATATTGAGAAGTTGTTTTAGGTAGCACTTTGGGAAATGTAAATTAAAAATTTTCAATTGTTTTCATATTTCGACGGGATGTTGGAATTTCACGTTTTTTTTTTTTATGAATTGTTGAGTAATTGTTAACGAATTCTTTAAGTCATCCACTGTTTCCCAAATCATTGCAAACTGTGGATGACTGTAATACTTTTACGAAATTTGAAAATAAATTTAAATAATGAAAAGTTCAATGTAGGAATCTTTAATTGGCTTGTCCCAAGTTGAGTAAAAATTTATTTGATTCTCCACTCCACTGTAATGGACACTTAATTGACGTGAAAAGCAGTTGATGGCCTCTTATATAATTTACTTCCGCAAAAAGTAATTTTTTAATTCCTCTGTCTTTCTCTGTTATTTTCCGCTTTTTTCGTTAGTCATACTTTCCAAGTCAACAAAGTGGCGACAGTTGTATTGGAAATAAAGCGCTATATCCAATACCAGAGTAGTAAAGTCATAGAATAAATAGTAGGTAAAGTAATAGATAAAGTAGGTTAAAACTATAAGTAAAAAATTTAAATTTAAATTAAATTATTTATAGGATAAATTACTGCATACCATAATTAAAATCGATAAAATTATTATCCACGCGGTTATTCTATCGCGATTATTTACTCAAAATGTCAAATAATATCTCTAGCTGGTAGATTAATAAACATCGCTCTTTTATACGCCCGCTCCCTTTTCGCTGACAATCGATACACGTAAATAATCCCACACGAACGTCTAATCAAATCATCATACACCCAGTTTCACTTCCTCTCCCCGTGTCCCCCTTTATTCGATCGATAAAACATCCTAACAGCCACTCGCGGTACAACGAGGACAGCAGCGACATCAGCAGCGCGCTGAATAAAGCAATCAAAACCCTTATATTTGCTCCACACGAGGCAGGTGTGCGCGCGCGTTTCCCATTTTCAGTCACGAGAAAGGCAAAAGTAAGTTTATATCCACAGAGCGAGAGTAGAGAACGAGTGAATCTATATATGAGAGCTGACACGATGGCGACGAAGAAATTAAAGTGACGACTCGTCGCCCGACAAATCGATCGAAAACTCTCCGGACTTTCTCTTTTTCCATACGCGACAATTTTAGCCGTTAACTCACCCGCTGTGCTACAAATCGGTGCGTTTATTTAATTTTCCCTTTTTTCGTCCTGTATCGAGGACGTGAGGGAAAGAACGAGAGGGTGGAGAGAGAGCACACACTACCCTCGGATAATACAACTGCGATAGAGAGATTTAGTTGCATACGCGCTCGCGAACTGATTGATCGATCAGAAAGTTTTCGGAAAAAACAGGACGGGTGCAGCGTAGCAGCGATGCTTGTGCTCGAAAAACACGACTAGCGCGCACGAGTAGAATGTTTTATGACGGGTCGAGCGCCGCGGTGGAAAAGCCTGGTTGTTGGAAGAACGAACGTTGACGTTTTTTTTTGGAAGCGTCGTGTGACGGCTTTTTTCGTCACCGAGCGGTTGAGCGCTATAGCTTTTTTGTTAATTACTTTGTTTCAGTCGACTTTATTAGTTGAATGGCCGGGCGCGTTTATTGACGATTTTTCATCTGGCAATTGACTGCAAGGCATGCTTTTATTTGATAGAAAAAAAAATTCAATGAACTGGGAGAATAAAAAGGATTACAAAGAATTTCGTTACAGCAGTTTTTTGCAAGTTAAATAAAATGGAAATTCTGGATGCGTGTCTATTTGGACTGGATTAGAAAATCTTTTAGCTTTTAGACTATTGAATTTTTAAAACAAAAAGAGAGTTTACTGATTGTTTTTTTTAACAAAGATTCCACTTTTGAAGCTTCGACGAATGAATCTTGAATTGAGTGGAAAGTAAAAGACAATACCGAGTTTCAATTTTTTAGGTATATTGTAAATGAAAAAAAAAACATAAAACCCAAATATACTTCAGGACTTCATTGTACTACGTTTGAATAGGTCGATGTGTTAAACTTATTTATTTTTTTCTCTTTATAATTCTCGGATAGATAAATAGTACTGTACAATGCAAGGAAGAACTATATAAGTACATTGATGACTGCATTTCAAAGAAATGATAAATGGTACTTGGGCAATAAAGGAAAAATGTGAATGCCTTGACATCTTTAGAATGGATAACTGGATTTTTAATGTTTAATATCAAAGCTTTTCTTTATATAATATCGTCGATAGAACAGTTTCATTTGTTTATTTCCTTATATCCCTTCACCCTATCAATCCACATAAAATCCCCGAGAATGCATGTCAATAAAGCAGTGACGTTTTTTATTCTATTATATTATATTAAACGAATGAACGCTGAATAAACAAAAAGCAACTGCATATTTATAAGCGTTCAATTGAAAACAAGCATCGAATTTTTTCTACAATCTTTTTAGAGCATATATACACGTTCATAAACGTAATTAAAAATATCCTCTGATAGTAAACAACTAAAAAGTACGTAAATCTATATACTTTCGTACAAAAGCACAAAATGGAACGAGAAAACGTGGAAAGTGGGAAAGGAATGGGGGAGGGGGGAGAGGTGATACGCAGAAAAATATAGGTAGATGGGCGTGCATACGATAGAGATTGAGTGTTTTTCTTGTAATATGTAACATTCTATTTGAATACACTCGTCGGCATAGAGAAAGAGTATTGATTCGAACGTTGTTGTTTCGAGTGCCAAGTTATAATATTTATCGTAAAAATATTTAAAAAATTTTTTAAAGCTATATTTTCAAGGAAAACCTTTGGATATTGATTCTTTAAAAAAAAGGGCGTTGGTTTTAAAAGAGGTTGGAAAACCAACGTTGGTCCGTATAATGCCTGACATTACGTAAATCTTTTCTACTTGATTACAGTCAGCACATTGATTGAAATCGCAGTATTCTTATCTTTTTGTAAACAGATCAACCGATCACTTTGTTGATTAAAGCTTCGAAATTCGCAGCAACGACGGACTGCGCGCGGAATAGAACAAACAAACCTCATTCCCGTCCATTGTCGTGCCTCTAAGCCGCGTTTTCCGCAAACGACGTACCCTTTCCTCTCTCTCGCAATTTCGAAAAAAAGTCGGGACGAGAAAAATCGCGCGCAAAAATCCCCGCGGAGCTTGGGAGTATCAACAGCAGCGGATCCCGCACGGCATGCCGTGCAGAAGCTATAAGCTCGCGAATACCCGCCGCCACCGTTCGATTAAAATTCAGCTAGCCGCAGCTAGAGCCGAGCCATTTAATCCGCCGAGTCTAAAAGGTGTTTGCTCATTCTCCATCTATATATATACTTCTCTCCTTTTCTCATCGATGCCCATGTGTATAAGTATATAGTGCCGAGTACTCTGTTTTTCTTCGAAAACAAATTACGTGGAGTGGCGGGAGCGCGCGGCCTCCGGGACCTCGCAAAGTGCATAAGTGGCGCACCACGCGCGTAGAGTCCGAGGCGCTTTTTGTCGGGGCCAGGTGCTGTAACGCGAGCGCGCGAGACGGCGAAATTGAAGACAAAGAGAATTTACGTGACGCGAGGCAAGCGGGGATTGGGGGCTAGAGGAGAGGAAAGAACCTCCCCCACCCCTCGATTGGGGATTTGCCGGGAAAGTTGCTTTGCTCGTTTGATTAATCGATTCCTCCCTCTCCGCCGTGCTCCTGTGCGCGCGCCACCCTCCGCTATTGTGCCAGCGAAGGGACGAGGGTTACACTGGCTGCTTTTTGTTTCGGGCTTGTTTAATTATTGCTATCTGGAAATAATTAAAATGGATTGCAATGAGTCGCCAGAGCGCTCGTGAATGGACCTCGCTGATACCGGGAATTTCGGGAATACTAAAAGGTTTATTCAAGAGAAAGGCGAAAATATGCAATGGAAAAGGTGCCCCTTTATTGCTGTGTCTTTGCGAGAATAGAACCTATGAAATATTAAGCTGAAGCTAAATTTTAAGCCGAACTTGAAAAAAAAACAATATTTTTTAATTTTCAAGAAAGTGAGTAAAGACTAGTTTTCTCTAATTGATACTTATATACTTTTGAGAAACCTTATTTGAAATTTTCTGACTTAATGATCGCGTTTGAAATAGGATAACTTTTAAGCATTTTAGAAAATAAGATTTATCTCTAAAGGCTGAGTTAGAAAAGCAATTTCAGGAGTTCAACATTTGCTTGGTACGGTGTGCCGAAAGAATAATACTTGTGACTACATTCGGGACGTCGAAACGGTACATTTTCTGAGATTTTGTCGTATGTTCATTTTTACTACAAAATGTCAAATAAAGTCATATGTTTTTATTTTTGTATTTTGACAAACTATAAACAATGTTGTTGGTTATGTACAACTGAAAACGTCTATTTGATCATTACCTTTTAATCATTCGTGAATTATTCTGGATAATGGACTTTCTTTGTTATTTTAATTCGGTTCTTACTCTATTCTACTGATCAATCGCGAAACAGTTGAAACGCATTCAGCTACAAGTTTATGTTCCATACGATAAATTCCCCATAATTGATTTCTTGACTAACTATTTTAGTAAGAAATTCTTGGAAAACACAGTTTTCTCTTATTCTACATTTTTTGAATGCTTTGATTTTGGTAATAATTTCACGAATGCTCTGGAATATTTATGTCAAAAGACTAGAAATTAAAATAATACAGTGACATGAAAGTTTAACAGTTTTCCGATAAACGAGTTCATTTCCTTTAGTGCTCATTGTATTTTTAATCAATATAAAGCTAATGAAATATCGAACGAAACTGTCATTTATAAAACCTATAAAATATGGTAACATAATGTTATTAGCAAAGTGCGAGTTGGCTTTTCGAATGTATAACCGAGATGTCATAAAGGTATAATATTTATTGTCGTATTATAGCACGTAGGAAAATCTTGATAATAACCCGAGATTCGCGGCTTTGGAGCAAGTTGTAAGACCCAGGGTGCGATGTAATCTAACCACAGCGCAGACGACTAAAAGCACTTTCACACATGGTGCAGGTATATTTGTCTACCCGAACAAAAGCTGCTTCTATCTTACTTTCCGCCTCTATTGTATGTGCAGTTTTTACTGCGGCAACTTAAATACGCTTCACAGAAATGAATTAACGTAGCGGTATATCTTGCAATAATTATTTTAAATTTCATGAATTTTATACTTTTTTTCTTTCTGTTATGTGAAGATACTTACTATCTGAAAAATTCAGTTTTCTAAAAATGTAAATAATTCTTGCGATATCTTACGAGAAGAATTCAAGAGAATTTTCAGATTTTTTGTTAAAAAATGTAAAAAATTTAGTCATGATAATGTGAAGCAACTATTTAGATGAATTAAAAAGGTTTTAATAGAAGTTACCTGAAGGAAAAGGATTCGATTTTTTAATAGACACATTCTTTGCTTTTCGATGAATATTTTTCACATTATTATAACATTCCTCACACTAAAATATAGAATAAATTACGTATTTGCTAGTTTTCGAGTATTTTATATATATAATCAAAAACTATTTTTTTTAATGTAGATAACGATTAAGACAGAAAAAGACATACTTTATTCGTATTATGATATTACATATTAGTCTCTGGTGTCTATCAAATGAACGAATAATTGTGCAAAAGGTCTGATCGTTATCAATAAACTAGCCAGGTCACCTATCTATTTTCTGACTTCTATTTTAAATAGATGGCTCTCCACCAGTGTAGTAATGATCCTCTTATCTGAAGAGGCAAAGAAACCTGTCAATAAAGCTCTTACAACTAAAAGCATAATAATAATGCTAATTTCAGATATAATGAGGTTGGACGTTTTTCGCATAGAATATGTAACGCGCTGAGCTGGTTAATATTTTAGCTTTTAAATTCTTTCCATCGTACGACTCATTATCTTCTTACAGCGGCTTATGGGTGACTAATTGACGTTTTTGCGGCCAAGTATAAAATTATATTCACTGGAGTAATATTGTCACTCATTACACGTAAATCTTTTGTAAGTTCGAATATGATATAATACGCATAATTTAACTTTTACGATAAACAAACCTAAAAGAACCAATGTCTCATGCTGCAATGTATAAGACACTACTTCACTGTATCTACCCTATACTATTCAGAAAATGAAGTACAATCTTCATTAACAAAGTTTAACCTTAACTCCAGCTTGAGAACTGCCGTGCAAGTGCTGAGAAATTAACACTGAAATTCCCCTCATTCTCCGCCAACTTATTCCACGAAAAATTATCTAATAACGAAAAATTTAACGCGCGCCCTCTCAATTAAACTATTTACCTACTTCGCGCACGTCTCCTCCCGCACAACCCCCATGCAGCCAGCTTGCACGCAAACAGGAATAAGAGTGAGAAAGAGAGAGAGAGAGAGAGAGAGAGAGAGAGAGAGAGAGAGAGAACGCTCTGGTGAGATAAGTCGAGAGTTCGAGTTGCCTCGTCTTTGCCGCCTAGCTCTTTTCGGAGCTTGGCGAAGTAGCTGAAGGGCCTTGCCCTCGCGTCTCGTTCCTCTTCCTCTTCCTCCGTATTCTCGCGAAAACAAGCCGAGGAACTTCCTCCGCTTCCCGGAAAAATGACTCGCAGCACGTTGTTGAACGAAAAAGCCCGCGCAGTTCGCGCGCGCGCTACGCCTGAATTTTTGCTCTAAACCGTGCGAAGAAGTTGCGCATGAAAGAGGGGCCGGGGTTAACTGCGTCTAATTGTGCAAATGGGTTTGATTGCGAAGTATTACGTGCTATATTTTTTTATGCGGGGCGATAAGAGTCTGTAATAGTGTAGAGGACGAGATCTCTTAGGATACCGATTTTTCGAGTTTAAATGGAACCTTAATGGAAATTAAGGCATGCTAATGTAATATACGTGATTTGGATATAGTTTAATATTAGTCTTTGAACAATGTGATAAGCTAAAAAACGATTAATTCAGAAAAAAATCAAATCCCATTTTCAATTCAAGCATTGTCTTCAAGTGATATTTTCTTCGCATATAGCCTGATTATATTACGATTGAATGCAATCATGCCATTTTACGTTCTAGCTTCGAGCTCCAGAAATCTATTCTGCATTCTTTCGAATTTTGCCTCATGTAGGAAAGTCGCTCACATTGAACCGCGTGATTCGAGGAGAGCGTCGTGTACCCGAGCAATTGAAGGACTTTTTCTTATATTGACCCTTGCAAATTGACATTTGAAAGTTTAATGTAATTGTGAATAAAAGGAGAACGCTGCGTCTGTCATTTCGTGCGCCCGAGGAGAGCGAGAGCAACGAGTAATAAAAAGGGCGCGCCAGCGAGAACTTTTCCCTCGCCGTCCGAGTTACAATTGCCGACGTCACCAACAATTTTCTCGGGATCCTGATTGAGTTCCTGTGTAATTTCGCCGACTACCGCTATATGCATATAAAGGTACAACAGGTTTCGATCAGGTTAACCGGAGATCAGCCTGCCACCCCGCACCTTTGTTCGACCTTTTTGTTTGCGCGCGAGAGCAGCCGACCTCCCAGAAATCGGACGAGAAATAAAGATTGGATTGCTGAGAAAATGGGCTTTTATTTCGTATAGCCGAGAGCCGTGTAAATGGTATTGATTATCGGGAAAAAACCGCCCGACAATTAATTTATTTTGCAAGCCTGGAATGGCATTGTCGAGAAGACATTTCATTTAGAGATATAGCTTTGCGAACACGCGGAGAAGTGGAAATAACGTGTTATGTACGTCGATTACGCAAATTTTCCTTTAGCACAACAAACAAATAGCAGACAAAAGGTACATAAATAGAATCAGCTAATGGTTGACGTTTTAATTTTCCAGTATTTTGCAAATTAAATTCATTCCGTATTGAAAACGGCAGCTATGTAAAGTCTGGAGTAAAAAGTATATGTGACTTGCTTTGACTATAATTATTTGTGATAAAAATGCATTTATCCATCTCGTTGGGTATAAAAAATTATATTTTATTTTATTTTATGATCATTACATCGGCATCTCTCATAAGATCTACCTAAATAAGTATCTTTACACTTTCACGGTCCAACCACATTGAAAAGCTTACATAAACATAATTAAGGCTGCACGAGAGCAAGACAATGCAATATTTCTGTAATTACTGTCTGGCTCTTGTAAATTCTTGAAAATTTCTTTCTTGTCTTGGTCTTGTCCGTCAAAATGAAAAGGGTTATTGTCTTTTCTTGAAATTCTTGATCATATTGAGTTACGCAGACATGTGACAATAAACGAGTCGATTATTTAAATAAGTCTTGAACCCAAATATCGGAGGGAGAGGCGAGATTCGCGTAGATGGAGAAGGCACGCTGAAGTATAGTATAGTAAAATACAATAGTACAATACTTGACTATTTAAAAAGGCTAAGCCCAAATAGTAGGGGGGTACGAGGTCCATGTAGAAGAGGGATTAGTCACGCAGACGTGCGACTCTAGTTGAGTCGATTATATGAAAGATTATACCCCAAATAGCCTGCGGACGCGAGGCCCACGTACAAAAAGGAGTTACACAGACGTGTGGCAGTAAGAGAGTGAATTATTGAAAAAGTCTGCGTAACTACACAACTGCTTCTTTTTGCGTGAAACTTGCGATCTCCTACTATTCGGGTTTAAGATTTTTTTAAATTATCGACTCGCTTATTGCCGGAAGCCTATATAACTGCTTGCTTTACGAGGAAAGAAATACCCCCTGAGTATTTGGATTTTAGACCTTTTTAACTTGTTGAACCAGACCTTAAATTTAAGAAACTTTTACTGAATTTTGAGAATAATGTAGTTGAACGTAATTTAATACACAAATACATTAGGTTTAATATAAAAACAATAAAATTTCGGCACAAGTATTAATAAATGCCAAATTTAAAATTCAATTTTTCTCGTCATATATGTGCTGCTGGTCAGAGCCTAGTTCGCGCGCTGTCGCTAGGCGGCGCACCCCCTTCCTGTAGCCTCACATACCTAAGTAAGTTGGCCCGAGGGGATATAGGAGCGCGGCGCACATCACGTTAGTAGATGGTCATCCGCAACTAACGCAGTTTATTGAGTTAACAAAGGCACCTTTGTGTCCGAGTTAAATAATTGTTTTTATTTAATTAATTATTATGATTATTCAATAAATTATTACGATTATAAAATGTTATTTTCAAGACAAGACAAGATTCTTGACATTCTTGTCACCACAATCTTGATATTGTTCGAAAACTATATCAAAATATTGTATCGTTTATTGTCTTGAATATTGAGGCGAGACAATACAATATCAAGATTAATCTTGCTATATCGTGCAGCTTTAAACATAATATCTGAAAATAGGGAAAATATGCCGCATTTGAGTTTTTCAATGATAATTATAAAACTATAAACTATGATTTTAAAATTATAAAATACGAGCTTTTTAAAATCATCCATATACCTGTTTATAAAAATACAAAGTCATGAAATTCACACTATGTTTGTTTCCTAATTTTTTTGTTTGTTATAAATAAAGACACAATGCTGCCAGAACCTTTACGAATTAGAACCTATAGTTACCTGCATGCTCGCTCCACCCACACTCAACGCCAGCTTCAGCGTCAATTATTTACCGTGGCCACCTCGATGCAAACACCCCCACACATACGTCCGTCTGTCCACCCATTGCTTTTCACAACACGCGAAGCCCTTTCGCGTATAGACACTTCTGCACAACGCTTTTGGATTAGCTCTGCGCGCTCCTGCACCGAAGAGATCTCCGCACGCACGAGGGGTGGGAGGCACGAGTTTTGGGCCGAGCGCGGCTCGATTGCATAAAGCCAAACCCTCTCCCCGCGCAGCTCTTCTCCCGCCCGCGCGGAAACTCGTTTGTAACTGTTTCGGCACGTAACATCAACACTGCACGAGCGCGCGCGGGGGCTTCCCCGCTAAAGTTTCGCGGCTTTTATATACGGCCTGTTATGCAGATGCACACGCGAGCCAACTTTCACACGAGCATGTATAATGCATGATATGCGCGCACGCGCGGCTGAGGGAAAGAAGGAGAAAAAAGTGCGAGCGAGAGATCGCGGACTGGATCGATTTCTTATATTATACGGGGTCGGGATGTGCTTTCGTTTTGATGCGTATTATTATGTGCGTGTAGTGCCTGGAGGCGCGAGCGGTATTATATATTATACTTGCGGAGGGGACGAGTCGTAGACGACGAGGAAAGTATATAGAGCGGTAACATATTTTAATGAGGATCGCTTTTGTGCGTCGAGGGAGAGAAAGAGCAGAGGCGGGATGTGCGTGTGTATATGTATCGATTCTAGGCGTGCTTCTTTTCAGGGACATGTAGATTGACATTGACAAAAAGGCATTCCGCTGGAGCGCGTTCGGGGGCTTTTGGAATTCAATATACAGTCTAATCGTATATAACGAGGGTTGCTTGTAATGAGTCGAATTTTTCTAATTGAATTAAAAATAAAGTTCAATTCTTTTCGAAAGTTTTCTGTTCGCGTACCAAAGTTCGTATCAATGAATCAAATTACAAACTTTTGCAATGGCTATTATCAGAATCAAATTACTCTAATTACCTGCCTTTTTATACGGAGGAAAATCGCGTGATAAACGTCAATCAATTTTACAGTGAATTTGAATGATATCACGTTCATAATGGCCTATATATTTTTGATAATAAAAGTTGCTCACAAAATTTAAACGTAATATAAAACTACTTAACCGAAGTAATAATCAAGTTTGTAATTGCGAGTCACGTCAGGGGCGCATAATAACTTTAGACAAAACTATAGAGATAAATCATCTGATAAATGTTCAATTAATTTTCATTGTAATATCAAATTTGAATTAAACAATACATTAATTGTTTTGTTTTCAATCGAGCACTCTCTATATAATATGTACCATCATTACAATGAAATTTAAAAATTATAATTCCGTCAAAACCATCGAAAACCGCTGAAAGGCTTCTCGTGACAAATTAAGCGCATATTTAACTAGTAAAATACACCACACACTCTAGTGTTTTAAAACGAGTAGACGCTACAGTGCCAGTAGAAAAAAGGCAACACTCTCGCGCGGAATCCCGGCAAAGCCCACAATTTCGTTATGTGCACCCTCGACAACACATACACACCCGCGCGCGCACATAGTCCCTCTCTCTCTCTCTCTTTTCCACGCTTGGGCAACTAACTTTCACCGGGGGGGTTAATTTCCGGCGCGCGCATAACGTCGTCATAATTACCGGATTTCAGGCAGAAATATGCAAAACGCGAGAGACCGGACGTCGAGGGCGACGGCGGCGTCGACGACTACGATGTCGTTAAGTGGTACGAGTTACTTAGTTAAAGCCTCGCTCTCTCTCTCCGCGTGTACCAGAGAGATAGAGTGCGCGCACATATACAGTGCGCGGTCGCCGAGGTCACTCAAGAAAAGCTGTCGCTACAAAAAGAAATGTTCGGTGCCCGGCTTTTTTGCAGCTCGTTGATAACGTGCACTCGCGGGCTTGCTAATTGCTGCTGAGAAGAGAAAGGTACCTTTAATGGGCGCGAAGGTGGTTTTTCTTTTGGATCTGTTATTTAATTACATTCAGAGAGTTGAAGGGGATTGGGGTTAATTGATGTAAGGGAATAATAAAATTTAACAAAGTTCCGTAAGCAAAAATGTTTTTTGTTTAGGCTTGACTTGATTTTTTTACTACTATTATACGTATCATGTATTACACGAGAAAAATAACGTATTTTTTGACGTAAATATTATTATTCAAACTTGTTTAAAGAAGCCGCTACTTGAGACGTGAATAATTGCGAGTTAAAATGCCTAAACTTTAATTGAAGAAAGTAAAACTCAAGATTTTCTATCCCACAATTAAACATTTTTTCAAAGTCAGTATTTATTAGTGTACTTGGTGTGATTTAACGCTCAGTCTTAATGTAACACGGGAGAAATCAACATTTTATTATAGCGAAAAAGCAATAGCGAAGACTTGTTCGTGAAGGTTTTTCTAATGATCAGAGATTTTTCTCCTATATTGCATAATATATAGAAGTAGAACAATTAAATGTAACATGTGAACCTAACAAAATTCTAACTATATTAAATACGGAAATTCGTTTAACTTTTATAAAATTGAGCATGCACTTTTTTTTTTTTATTTTTTACAGCGAGTAATAGATTAATGGCATAGGCATGGAACAAAATATTTGAGGGATAACTTTACGAATTCAAAAGAAAACTCATTTTATGTGACAACGGTGAGCAACGTATATTACGTTCCCCGACGAAAATACTATTAAGGTAAGCTTTTCACGCATAATACTTTTGATGTAGTTTTCCAACTTTTTACGTCGTACATAAATTTCAATTACCTACTTGAACGCAGAAACAACTTTTAATAACTATCTTTTTGAGATTAAAACCGATTTTTCAAGTTGAAAGACAAGACATAAACACTTTTAGTTTTATATTATGATTTTTTTAATCAAACACTATATTCACTATAGCTTTCAATACTGTAGAACCGTTAATAAACATTAGCTTTATTTGTTCTCTTTTTAGCATAAACTACTCTTACATTTGTACAAAAATTTATTGAATTGCTCATTTACATAATTATGCAAAATATCAGTGATAAATTGAGCTTAGCAACCGACTATATATCTGTAGTTTAGCCCTATTGTTAAACTGAAGGACCAAAATAATCTTTAAAACTACTTAAATCAAGAAGGAAAAAACCGCTCGAGCACCATTGCCAAAAAATACACGCCTGCAAGAGTAGGTAAGGCACCTCCTCTCTCGTCTACTCCAAACAAAAACACACAAGTGGCAGCAAGAGAGCGAGAGAGAGAGGTAGAAGAAAAAGAGAGGCGTTTAGGAAGGAGGCGACGAAGCGGAGACATGAACGCGAAAATTAGAGAGCCAGACGAACTGGGCAAAAAAGAGAGGAGGAGGGGTTTGAAGCAGGATTTATGGAGGAGGGCGATAAAAACATTTCTTTAAAGAGTTCAGCTCAGTGGATGACAAATTTTTTATTTGGTACCCCGAATAAGCTTTTCTCGCACGAGATTAATTAACTCGACGCAAGAGTGAGCTACTAGCTTTATTTTCACTTGTCACGGCAGTTTTGGGAAGACGTTAAGGTATTTAGTATTTTGGGAATGTTACAGGCAATGACTGATTAGCTGCGTCGGAGGTTCTCTGGCGAGACAGGCGTGCACCGGAGAATTCAATTAGTCGTCCTGAAATACGTAGATAGTAGTTTGCTTGTAGAAGGTGGTGTAAAATATTACTTTGGAAATTTCTATTTTAAACTTATTGTGGTTAACTGTGGTAGTGTTACGGAATGATTATCATAAATTATTCAAAATCGTATATTGAATAAATGTTTGATTTGATCGGTCTGTATTAAATAGATGCGACGATCTGCTAGATTTGAAATTTCAAACTCAAGTATTTATAGAACCACTAAATAATTAAAATAGAATAAAAGCATTTGATCATTTAAACCATTTAAAACTAAATTATAGTGAAAAACAGTGTTCATAGTTTGACAAACAAAATATTACGCGCGAAACGTGTTTGAATTTTGCTAGTGTATAAAAAAGAAAAGAAAAAAGGCAAACGAAATGCGTTGCGAAAAGAGTTATATTTTTATGTTATCCAAGTTTAGTTACCGATTCGTAATGACGAAAAAAATAAGTCAGAATAAAATAAAATTGATTATTAAAAGTATACGTTACGTAATTTGTTAGTTCTCATGTCGTACTTAATTCCGTTTTGCGCGGAACAGGCAGACTTTAAAATAAGTAAAACAATTAAATTTGATGAAAATTGACAAGGTAAAAGAATTATTAAGGTTGAAAGATATGATTTCTTAAAATTTTTTAAACGAATAAAAAAATTAAAAGGTGACATAATACTTAGACTGCAAGAGAACCTTGCTTTCAAAACCATGTCACTGTTTAGTTTTGTTTTTATGAAACGACAAACTGTTAATTAGAGCATGATTAAGCTATACGTAGCAAGACATACGTCCTGGAAGTAAAGAAAGCGTACAAGTAATACTTGACGCGCTCAGTTGAATTATGGCGTAAGAGGTAGACTATCCTATACCAAAAGAAGACGCTCGTTTTAGTATTAAAATTTTTCTTCATTATATAGTCTTCTTTAGATTCACAATTAATAAAAACACCATTTCATTTAGTTTATTTAAATAAACATCTAATTGAAATAGGGAAAAAACTAGTCTGTACACCCACTAGCCAACCGAAAAATTATGTAAAACGCGACTAGACTCACCCGCGCTCCATCGTTCTTCCTACAAAAGCGCAACAAACGCATCTAATGGGCCAAAAGTGAGTAATTCATTATAGCAGACGGGCGCGCGAGAGAAAGAGAGATATAGTACGGGCGCAGGAGCTGACTGAAAAGATTAAATCTGTTTTTTTTCGCGCACTCGTACTCTAGTGGCTGTAACCCTTCCACTATCCCACACACAAACACACACAGCATCTACTCCGTGTATTTTACATTTCTAGCGCGAGAAGGACAAAAAGAGTCGAGGGCTCAGACCGGTGCGCGCAAAAAGACTATAATAGAGGACACAAAATAACGGCCGCCCATCATCGTCGTCTTAGTGGAGAAAAGGCTTGGCATTTACTAATTACAGCGCGCACGCGCACTATATTCTTTGCTAAAAAAGGAGATAGACTGAGTAAATTCGCGACTGATGTCATCTCTCTCCCACTTGATTTTTAGAACTCGTATATATATATGCAGTACAATATCTGGAAGTGGAGAGAGCTTGAGCGTAGACGAAGGGAGAGAAATGTATAAAGCTTGTCTTTGCGCGCTTTGTCGCTAGTATGACGATGAGTTTAGAGAGACGTGCCACGGCCGCCAGAGCTTATTCATCATTTTCAGGGGGCTTTAACTTTCATAAATTTTACAGGCGGGCCGCGAGAGGAGCTTGCTTTGGCTCACGATTTTTCTGAGGGAGAGATGAGCGGAGGATTATATTCTGGCCCTCCACGCGCGCGGCTCGGATGTAATACGCATTTCGGCGCTGTACCCGGACCAATCTGCGTTCTTGGAAGTGCGTTCTTTGAGAGTCCCTTTTCTAGCTTTAAAATCAAAATGTCATTTTGGTTTGAATCTATTTTTCTACAAGATTATTCGTAAAATCATAAAATTTTTCTTTATTTACATCAATACACGCACTTACTTTTCAAACAGATATGCGATAAGCTGCTTACGTGCATTCACATATATTTTTATAAACTCACTTTTTCACCCACCACTCGGACTTGAAACATTGCATTTCACACGTACTTTCCTGCGGCCCCTCGTACGCAAATCCCCCTCATCGAAAATCAATTTTACATTCCTCGCGAGAAAACACTCTGCGGCTTCCGAGGGAAACGCGCGGGGCTCTTCCGCGTCCTCGACTTCGACGCAATCAGAAAGCCGTGCGCGCACAGAGACACACACAAGTGCGCGTGCCTGTGAGAGAGTCGTGTGTCCGCTGCATGCTCACGCTATGGAGTAGTAGTCACGTCACACACTGAAACTCGAATCTCGAGGCACGTGAGCAATCAGTCGGCCGCGTGCGTTACTTCCGCTAACGCGGCCCGACGCGTCGCAAGAAGAAGGCGGAATAGAGGTATAGTTATATATGTATTCGGCGTCCGATGTGAGCGAGGAAGAACCTTAACTCCCTTCCGACAGCTCTTCGAGAAAAATGTCGGAGAGAGAGAGAGGAAGTCGACTCTCGAGAGGAACGCGCAGAGTGGGCTGATGCGCGGACGTCTCGGAACACTTTTCGAGTGAAAATAAAGTAGGTGCGCTTCGTTGAAAACACACACATACACGTAGATATAAGTATGCATGTTATATCAGCAGGCGTAGCTCAAGGAACGGCTGATCAATATTCCTGCGCGCGGGCGGGAACCAGAGGGCTATCGAGTTTCCTGAGGTATCGCGATTCATTATCGCTCGTATCGCTTACATCGCGCGCGCGCTGCTCTATAGCGCGGGACGGCCGCGCCGCTGACTAATTATGTGTGGATTCGTTTTTGATGATTTTTACCGCTCGTTAATTATTACTCGGGTATTTGGAATCCGTATAATATGGTTTAGCAGCGGCGGGGCTGTCTTGGGTGTACGTCTATAGCTGGAAGGGTACGTCCCGACTAACAAAGGCGGGGTATAAAGCATCGCGTGAGAAATTATTGAGGTCGCGGCGAGTGTTTGTACGGGCTTGGCGTTGCGTGTGCCAGTACTGTTCGGTCGCTCGAACATTGGGTGTGTATATGTGTTATTTTTGAAAACGCGGGAAACTATATTTGTAGAGACGCGAAACACGACGGAGATGGATTTTTCCATGCATATATTGTATTATTTTTTGCAAGCAAGTAAGATATATAAGTATGTGAGGAGTGAAAGATTTGAAAAGAATTCTCTAATTATAGTAGAATTTTCGTTTCGTAATGAATTAATGTTATTTTAAAATCAAAAGTAAAAGTTCTTCGCGAGGAAATAATTAACTTATTTTCAAAAATACACTTCAACGAACCCGTAACTAGATATATATATTAATTATCCGGTAATTATACGAAAACTTTGACATTTTCATCACGATCTACGTCCGCAGCTCTCGAACGTATCCACTTCAAACGCTCCGCACCTTATCCGAATTATATCTCAAAATTTAGCCCTAGATCTGGATAATTCTCAATTAAAAACCCTTTAAAATTTCATAAAGGCTCCTTTTACGCTCCGCCCTTTCTCATCTTCGCCCCCTCAATTACTCCGCCAAACAATCTCCCGAAGCCCGAGAGCCGATGCTTTCGACCTCTACTCCTCCTCCTTCACCTACCCCCGCTTTCGCCGCAAACTTATTAGGGAACAATTTGCAGCTCCCGACTGGAAACGTACGTCTGGGCGGGCCCCGACGTAGTAGATCGTTTAATTCCTGCGCGTGTGCTTATATACGCGGAGGCGCGTGTCTACATAAAGGTCGCTGAGGGAGTGAGAGAGAGAGAGTGCCTCATGAATTTTAGAGAGGCCCTTGTCCGACGGGTCGACAGCGACGCGACGACACCGTGACAATGAGCCTCACTCTCGTTCGAGTGTGCGCGTGCAAGTGTTTGAAAGTTTATTTGCCCGGCTAGAAGTGAGAGTGAGACGTAGGCGGAGGGACGAACAGGCGGCGTGAAATAATCGTTATAGCTGCGGATGTATACGTGAGTTGTCTGGCGGTGATGAATTTTTTTTGGGGGGGACGAGGTCGCCGCTGGGTGAGAGAGTTGATTATGATATTAGGGAAGAGATTGGTCGGGCTGAAGGCGGGAATAATTGTTCGAGTCGGTCAATTCAAGGATATTAAAGTGAATTTTTCATCGGATATGAATATTTCACGCGAAGTTTGAGTGGATTTTTGGATTTGATGAAATGGCACGCTGGGGTTTACTTTGCGAAATGAAAACGTTTATTGATACAATCTTTCCATCTACATTTTGACAAAAAATTTCTGCGAATAAAAATACTTCTCGACTTGCTTATATTTCTCCATTAATTAAAGGGTTAACATCTAACTGACATTTTTGGAAAAATCGATTTTTTTTGGCTTAAATGATGTATTATTGATTCTAAAAAACATATTCCTTCATTTTTCTAATAACAAAAATCATGCAACGCGTGTGTACTGCACTAGCAAAAGTCATGTAGAAAATAAAAAGAAAATTAATTTTTTTGTCACGGTGAAAAATAAATATATTTTCTTTTTTGGTCTTGATAGAAACTAATAATTGATTTACTGCCAGTCATGAATTACCTCCAAAAGTATACATACTTCTTTTCTATACATACCACTAAGCTATCATTTACGTTAAAAATAAAATGAAAAACGCTTATATAATAGTAAAATCCTTTTTGTATTTTCTTAAATAAATTCTTAAAGACGCGCCAAGAAAATATACTTGTTTAGGTCTTTCAGCTTAACAAATATCGTATGCAGATTCTTTTTCCTATAATTCCAGCATTGCAATTTTCCGCTTCATAATAATTTAACATTCCATTCCGCACATCTGACGTTTATCGCGCAAAGTCGCTTCGTAAAAAGTACCACGGCACGTTATTCACTCTGGTCGTGGAAAAATGTACAAAAATTTGTCAGTCGAAGGAGGTCGAACATAAAAGAAGAGTGACGCGCGCGCACGAGTTTCGCGCCACTTGGACGGGCTAATCTTTCTTCGCGCTCTCGAGGGCCGCGCGCGAACGACGCAGCAGTTTGACGCGCGATCTATATAGCATATATATACCTGTATATAAATCGGAGGGGCCACTGGAACGCCCGAAAGATCGGTAGTCACGTCTTCGACCTCGTTCCCGAGCGACAAGATGCTCGTTCGCTTTTCTTTTATCTTCGTCGCTTTTTTCGCTCACTTTGCTCGTTTCAGGAATTACAGAGAGATCGATACCGTAATCGGGACGATCGTTAAAAGTCAACAGCGGAAGAAAATCCGACGCATATAAGGTGATGGGCGCTGGTAATATATGCTAGGTGGAAAAGAGATGCCTTGATTTATTTTCAGTTTTGGAATTTGAATTGTGCTACGGGAAACGTCACCGAAAGAGAGACAAAGAGATTGAGTGAAAGAGAGAGAGAGAGAAAGAGCACGAAAGGTTCCGTAGAATTGTGGCAAAAGAAGCTTGAAATTCGTTGGGCTGAAAACTTCAAGGAATTCCGTCGAATTATTCAAAGCGGTAGCGATAGCGATACTTGTGTAGAAAATGTACGTTATCCGACAAAAACCAGAATGCTTTTGATCGGAGAAACTAATGGCTGAATACGTTTTCTACAACAAAGATACATATATATTATGCTAATTCATTATAAGAATTCTATTTTGGTAGGAACATTTTATCTTTCATATAACCTTGTTCATGATTTGAATCGAGAAATTTGAAAAATCTACACGCTCCATCAAACTGTGATCAAGTACTTTGCACGCGGGGCTACATCGATCACCCAATTTTCCATCAACTCAAATAGCACAACATAATTTTTCCCGCCTCGCGTGCGCGAGTTCGGTGATAAATAAACGCCCACGTATATATATACCACTGGTCGTGCCTTATCGGGCTTTCCCTTTCACGGCCCCGATTCTCCCAGCCGATATCGAGAAAAACTTTCTCTCGCCGTCATTAATACCCGTTGCACTCGAGCGTGAGAAATTTTTTCGCGTGTATATTGTCGACTTTGCGCGTGCCGCGAGGCCACGAGAAAGCGAGAGCGAGAGAATGAGAGAAAGAAAAATCTCGAAAGAACGGGGCTTAGGGGGCGCCGCGTCGCCCTGAGTTACAGCGCTCGCGATAAAAGATAGAGACTTGTGACTTATCGCGGATGAAGTGAGTTTTAGGAGGATAACCAGCGCAAGAGGGACGACGGCGAGAGGCCGAGGAAGTCGTTTTCCACTTTTTCGAGGGCTATTTCTTAATTTCGCGCCGACCTTGTGAGTTGTGTTGTATAGTGGCGCGCGAACGAGGAATTTGAAAGAACAAGAAAAAGTGTTATGAATGTGTGCGCTGCTCTGGAAGTGTAGTTAAAATTGATTGTCCCGGGGGAAAAGTTTTTTCAGTTTTTTCCGATACACGTGTTTTCACTTTCGAACGGGCCATTAATTTAGGTCGATGTTTCTTTTGCACTTCAGTTAACAAGTGAACAAGCCAGTAAATGTGTTCGCATTAAATAAATTGGTAGATTTTTTCCTCTAAATAAATGATTTTCATTCTCATGATTTTGTATAAAATAATTTCTGTCGTTATATTTATTCTTCATACGAAATGTAAAATTCTTTCAAATAATTATTTTATTGACGAATATTATTATGCTGAAACTGGAAAAAATCTTGAATAATATATTTTGGTTTTCATACTTTCACAAGTTTATGATGTATTTATTGAGAATTCTAATATATGAATTAATATTAAAAAATCGACGTGAAAAATATACATTGTATATTTGTGCTCGCTCTGTGTGACACACAACTTCCCTCACCCCGACAAAAATATGTGGAAAAAATTATCAGTTATACTTTGACAGCTAGAATCAGTGAAATGAGAATTTCATTGGAATTACCATCAACGTGTTCACATCAGCAGCGCTCATTAAGAGCAGAATTTATAATAGTATATTTATAAAACAAGAGTGGAATTCTATGATTAACTCTGCTAAGCTCAACCCTGAATAACTGAAACAGCATCAATTGATTAAAGAGCCTGCAGAGCATCAAAACAATTCTCACTCAATACAACATCAAACGAATTTTTTCGAATCCTCGACACCGCACCAGATTTGTGCGCAGCAATAGGATTCCGGCGTTCTCGTCCAGCGCAGGCTCAATTAATGTTCTCAATTAGCTTCATCTGTGCCGTCATCGTCTCTTCTATGTATATCCTATATATACCTAAACATCTCATTTTATGTTTCGTTAAACACAGCCGCAAGAGCCCGTTGAACTTTCGCGTGCTCTTGAAAGGAAGAGCCTCGCACAGACGCGCCGCTATATAGGTAGGATGATTATAACGTCGAGCTTTTTTCATTCTCACATATATGCGCACACAGAATATGATATATATGCGCGTACAGAGGCACACGCATGTCTAAGCACGCGTGGATGAAGAAAAAAAAGGACGAGTGTGCGAGCGTGCAGGGACAAAGGAAAATGCAAGCGCGCACCGTTTAACGAGGTTGTAAAAAACCGCCTAGCTCGGGTTTGCATTTTTTTTTAATCCAGATGCTCTAACCGCGTATAGAGAGCGCTGTAATTAATTCTTTCTGAATTTCATCTCGCCTGCGCACTGCCACAGACACGCGCGCTATTACTGTTAATTAAAATGATATTCCGATGTGACGTACCTGTGGGTAACCAATAAATGCGATGGGATTGAATAACAAAGGGTCGATCGGATTATTATTTTATTTTTAAAATTCTCTTTTATGCATATTGATATATGGAAGTTGTGAATTAAATTATTGGTATGGGCATTTGTTGCGTTACAAAACAAACTTGATTTAATGATATATCAGTATACTAATATATAAAATTAATCATGTCATAGATATTTCAAATTGTTTTTCAATATATCTGCGATGATATAATTTAAATGAATTTTTTCATCGGAACTTGTTTTCAAAGTTATCTAATACGAATACTAAAATTATTGATATACAGGTCACGTAAAATTGAAAGTATACGAATATATATATAAAGCGCAAACACAAAGATATTTATGATGTTTATCTATAAACGATTTTTTTTTCATTCCAAACATTCGCGTGACTTCCATCGCAAGCCGAAACTTAATCAGAAATTCATTTCGCGAAATTCTGTATCTCTGCATCTTTCATCTGCTTACCTTTGATCTGCCCTGAACTCGTTTCTCTTGATTCAATTGCAGCCACGCATCCCAACGATGTCGGTAGATGTTCAAAACGTTCCATTCATTCAGCCTGACGGTTTCAGAACTCCGCACAATGCCCACGCCGCTGCCACAGTCGAATCTGAAACATGGGCGAAAGCGAAATGCAAGAGGTAATTAATTTCATATCTGCGCTCTTTTGACATGACGCGGCTTATACGAAACTCGTAAACGTCGGAAAAAACTTGTATGTCAAAGGTTTAAAATATATTCAACGCATCGATGAAATATTTATTTAACTTTGAAGTGGTAATACTAGAGATAATTTTAAATAGAAATGTAGAGCGATTTTATATATTTATACATTAAATAAACTGTGTCTTATAATGGAAATTAAAGAATATTTATTTTTAACCAGACTATTTTAATCATACTATCTTTCACCAATCTGCATATATCTTAATCTTTAGTTGCTGTAATTTTTATTTTCACTTATTTTTATGAGATTTTTCACTTTTCGGTCAACTATATTGTATCGGCTATCATGAGTTTTAAAAATCTAACAGCAGATTCATAGTAAACGATCCAAAATATATCTATATATAAATTTTTTACACGTGTCTTGTTATCAAATTTCTCTAAAAGTAATTTTGAAGAAAAATGTAGTATTTTTTCATTTAATTTGTTTACAAATAAATAATGTAATATAATTGTTTGTTATAAATTTGACTCATTTATAGAATAGATGTATGTACCCTGAAATGATTTATTTTATAACGAATAATCTCAACATTTAAATTTAAGAGACCAACAACGATGTACAAAATGATGTCACGAATACAATAATCTTTGCAACTTTATAAGTATCGCAACAAAAGAGAATATCGATGTATTCTCACGTACTATATATCAATAGGGAATCTATAAAATTTGTGAACTATTAAAAATTCATAATAACTTTAACATTTAAACATAGAAACGTTTTTATATGAATAAAATATATTAAAATAGAGACTTTATAAATACTATTGACTGTCGAATGAAATCTTGATTTTTCTACTGATTTTATCGAGTTTACTCAGAACGTTCCCTTTACCTTTCTTTATCGAATTTTCATTCAAATGTCATATTTTGACAAGTTTTTACATTAGCATTAATTCCAATCATTACATACTCTTTATTATTTGCAGGGAACGTAACCTAGTTGATTCGACAAAAACTTGCAAGAATATAGATCTGCAGAATATAGATCTTTGTGTTGAAAATAATTTCTTCGCATTGCATAGTCAAATTAGCGTAGAAGAGATATCTTTGAAAATACACGCTTTACAATATTACGACGCCTCCAAACGTTCCACTCGATTCGGATCACTCACAAATCACGCGCCGTAAATGGGTCACACACGCGCACCCACATACACATACACTCATAGCCAGCTTCCAACGACGAATCGCACCGACAAAAGTCCCTTTCGCGACACTACGCCTCGAGTACAAATCTCGCGCCTTATTAATTCACCGCAGTGGTATAAGTCAGCGTAGACACCGACGTCCGATTAGAAAGGCCGCGCTGTTGCAGCAACGCACCGCCGCGCCGACCCGGTCGTGAAAACAAATTGTCCCGATCGATATCGCGAAAGCACGTACACCCACACACTGGGGCATGGATAGATACGAGCGGGGATATACCGCGGTGCGATGAACGAAATTCCATCCCGGGGTCGATGCGCGAGGACGAGCGCGTGTTTAAAAATAATTTTCGCATTGGACGAATTGGTGAGTCGCTCGTGTTTACGCGCACGCACGTCGAACTCTCGCGGCATTCATCCCTCTTTCCTCTTTTCCTTACTCTCTCTCTCTCTCTTCTCTCCCCTTTTCTTTCTCATTCTATTTTTCTCGCACGCTTAGACGAATAGTTTTCGATCAACGTGAGTTTGATAGCACCGTTGGAGGAATGATGATTGGTTCATGACTGGCGGTTCTATGAAAGTTTAATGCTATGTTTTGGCTTGATTTTTGCTAATAATAGGTTAGTATATGCTTTAAATATGTGTCATTACCGTTGGACATAAATTTAGAAGTTTATTTATTATTATTAGACGAACTCTAATATTTTCACTTACTATTTTCAAAGCCACGACATCCTTAATTGTTAGTTAGAGTCGTTAGATTTTAAAGACACAATTACTTTATCATAATATTTTATTTCAGTCTGTTTAAGATATTAAGACAAACAAAACCAATGATATCTATTAGAATTTGTCAAAATATGAAAGTTGAAAAACGGTTTGATTAAGAGAAACACTTCCAGTATAAAGATAAGGTTGAAATTTCAGGAAACAAGTGAAAAAATCAAGATTTTATTAGATGTTTAGTAGTCATATTAAAAACTATTTATATTTTTTAATATTTTTACGCTATAGAAAATAAAACAACGCTTTAGATTATATATATTTTTGGTGACCGCATTAGTTTTACGGTCTTCTTATTATATGAAAACGTTGTCGGTATCTTCCTTTTCAAAGAATAGTTAAATAAAAGTTTTGAAATAAAGCAGTAAGTATTATGTAAATAAAATAAGGCATTTATCGCTGGCGAATAACCTTAAAATTATATAGAAATGGATATGGATATTTCTATATCCTCCATGTCATTCTACGATGTCATATCATGTCCAGAATACAATGGGGTCTTACCACGTTATGGAATGACATGGGTATTATAATATTTGATATTTTGTATTCAAATAGTAGAGGGTATTTTAGGATTTAAACGTTACAGCGTAATATCAAATATTATATGACATTTTAAATTTCAAATTCCAAGTATGATCAAAGCGATACATAATACGAATAATTCAATAATCTGTTGATCAAGGCATAAGGTCGATTGAAGATTGATTAAATGTATTTAACAGTATAGTATAAAAGCGAATGTTATCAATAATTCCTTGTTTACTCCTCGTAATAAGAGATAGAAGTTAATAAGCTATTCTCAAGTAGATTCATTTCTTAACCATGCGGATTTGTTCATTAAGGTACTAGCCGTTTTTACTTATACTTTATGCCTTTGGCTTGCCAGATTGTCTGAATCAATGAAATAAACTACTAAAGCATTTTTTCACTTTTCAAATTATGATAATTTACTTAGCTATATATTTATTAATCTATCATTAGCCTGCTACAGTGCTGAATATTGTATATATTTGTCGACCTTTAGTGACTCGTAACCCAGTTCGTAAAAATATTCAGTTCTCCTGAAAATACCACCCGTAACGTGTCCTAATTTTTCCAATTTCTCTCCGCTGTACATCGTTGTAACATACCCACCGCCAGTCGCGCATTAATAGTCCAGCGAACAGATGTACACCCACAATCCTCCCTGTACACATACGTATACGTGAATACGATACGCATCACGCTCCCCGGAAGAATTTAGTCAGGAGACTGGCAGATTGCTATATGAGCCCGATCGAGTGCCGATCTTTACCTTTAACTTTGCCAAAGTGAAAACTTGCAGTGCGCGGCTTTTTCTTTCTCTACGTGAAAGCACTATTATGTAGTTACACGCGTAGGCACTGCCAAAGATGACGACGACGACGACGACGAGATCGGAGACACTGTTACAGTCACTGCCTTGATCTCACTGGCGTTTATAACTCGACCTTTTCGCGATGTATTTTACACTCGGTCTGTGCTGTCTTCTCGAAATGCTCTTATTTCGCCAGCGCAACTCTTTTCTCCGGTAAGAGTTTGCCCGAGATGGAATTCAACAGAGCCAAGACGAGATAAGTTCACGTTTCGCAGACGATCGATTTTTTTTGTTGAACGTTGTAACGTAATTTTTTTCTTTTTCACTCCTTGGAGTCTTATAATTGACATGTGTGATTTTTTAATCGAATTGCGTGTACCGACAGAGGTCGTTTGACAGAATGTTTAATAACTGTATAATTTAATGTAAACTGTTCATGTATTGTTTGTCATATTATCCATGTCAGTATTAATGAAGCATTCCGAAATACATTGTAAAATAGTGATAAAATATAATAATAGTTGAAAAAACTATGAACTAATTATTAGAAAAAAACGATTTTGCTTTTTATTTGCGTATAAAGTTGATTGTGAAAGTTAAATTAAAAAAACTAATGTCACAAGATAGCCGAAGTACACGGAATAACTTACTTTTTTAATATGGAAGAATGAAAAGTTTTGACGTTCCTATCAAAATGACACTTTAGCACCTGCCTTACTCAATGTTTCAGTTTTCATTCGGTCCGATTAAAGTTTCGAACTTATGCATATAAAGTGACTATACGTCTAAAATAAGATTTTTTTAACATTAACTTTGCTTTGATGTGACCTAGATAATGCGTAACTTACGCGCTTATAACATTTTGTCATCTGTATCTATGTTTAAAAAAAAAAGAACATTATGTAGTTATTGCATTGTTTTAAAACCAGTTTATTCGTTTATCTCTGACCGATTAAATTTCTTCTTCGCATTGACTCCACTGGAATGTCCATTCCGTCGGAAAGTGAATCTCGGCGCGGGCACCAACTACGCTAGTTATTTAAGGAATTTTCGATATAGCACTTCGCGGTTGGATTTCCAACGAAAGCAATAGATCGAAAATTTGTATTGGGAAATAAAATGCAGTCTTGGAAGGCGGCCAGGACGGCGTCCCGCTGTTTTCCTTTCGCCCCGATCGTTCTTTTCGACGTCGTGTCGGTAGCCACGCCGATGGCTTGTCTCTTGTGCCTTTGATATTGAATTACTCGTGGGCGACTGCGCATCGCTGAGTACTGGGCACATAACGCGTGCGTCCACGATTACAGACAATTGCTTGATTTTTTTTTATTTTGGCGAAGAACGATTTAGAATTAATTCGATGATACGCGCGATCGAGTTGAAGTTTGACGAAACGAAATTCAAGCAAATTGCTTGCTTCTCGTTCGTATTGGGATAGTATCAAAATTTTATTGGTTCACATCTGTGACTTGTAAACGCACGATTGAAACAGGTTTTATACTGAAAAAATACCATGTATTATATAATTTAACAATTGTGTTGATGTTAAATATTTTAATTACATTTCTTCGTTTAATAATCATAGTCTTTCCTTAATTAGCATTAAGAACTATAATGATTTCTATTGGAATTTCGTTCATTGGTTTCCTATGAATCAATGGGTAATTATGTCCGTTTAATGTAATTAATCAAGTAACACGAATAACTTGAATTAAATTTTTAGATATTAGCATAATAATCGTTCAATGCACACGCAACTGTTTGTGGCCAATGTGGGTGCTAAGCGAAATCGGTATGATTAATGAGCAACTTGTTGACTGTGGAAATCAAATTTAAGCCCATAAATGTAAATTTAATACAATAATGACCAATTGACTTAGAAATAAGAATAAAATTAATGTTGTTTTAGTTACATATAAGTAATTCAGAAACCTTTGAATATTTTAAAAACTGCGTAAATAAAACAATGAAAGCTATTTTATCGGAGCACTTGAAAAGATTAAAAGTAAATGCAAGATTCTATTTCAATCGACTCTAAATTAATATTTAAAATTTCATCGGCACACCAAGATTCCCTCTTTTATAAAATTTTTATCAATCTTAGTTTAAATTGAGCTGAATATTAAAGCAAAGTTATTGATCTGATAGAGATATGAAATGATTTGGCAGACCGAATGGAAACAAGACTCAATCAAGAGTGACGAAATTCAATCGAAAGTTTGGCGCGTGCGTCTCGCTTAGATCGAATCTCGTTTCATTGCAGCGTTTGCCCTCTCCTCTCTCTATCTCGGGCATGTTGAAAATGGACTGTGCTCGGGCATATAGAGCCTGGCGCTCGCTTTACCTGAACTCGACGTATCCATGGTGAAGGATCAGGGCCATAAAGTCGCCCTGCAGATCGTCACGCTCGCCTGCGAGCAGCAGAACACCGTCCCAGGCCTCCGGGCGAAACTCGAGCTCGAGCTGGACGTGCTTGTAGGCCGCGTGGAGGGCGGGAAATGCGAGCCAGCTAAGCCCGGTGAACCGGGGCGACCTCACTTCTGCTTCTGCAACACATCAAGAAATACGAAACTTCACTACATCTCCTTCTTCTTTCCTTCGCTCTATTCGACCATTCCTCACTCTCTCTTTCTCTCTCTCTCTAGCATTCATACACGTTTTCTCATTCGCGCGTTCGCTTTTTCCCGGGGCGTGTCTGCGAGCGCGCTATACGGGAAAGTCGTAAAAAAGTTTACGCCGTGAGTATGACATCTTGCGCTCGCGCGTGAGGCCGCGCGAGCTTTGAATCATTGGTGAAAATTTTTTTTTCTCCCAATATCAGCCCACCCCAGGGCTTTTGGCGCCGAAGGAAATCGAGGGTGCGCGTGAAAAATGGGGGCGCATCGGTCTTTGATATAAAATGGCGTTTCATTTTCGCTGGATCATAATATATAATGGCAAAACATTCGATATGTTTTCGTAGCCATTTTCGTAAAATGTATACGAGGATATATTTCATTTAATATTTTATAACAAATAATTATATTTCCAGAAATAATGACAAGTTTATTATTAATTCTTATAGTGATTTTAATTAGGTTTTAGAATACTTGCTAGTTAATAATCTCTTATAGTACGGTTTAATTGGCTAATAACTTGTTATTCGTCAGTTTTCAATCAATTTCAACCAATGAACTAATCCAATTGAAGTTCTACAATCAGAATCGTCCCCGTATAACTCGATCTTTCCTTCCTAATATTCTTTTTATTACTCATATCAATAACACCTAATTTATGTATGAATCTTTTCGAGTTAATAACATTTATCGTCTAATGATTAAATTAAACAGACTTTTGGTTCTTTTTATAAAATGTGAGGGTCTGCAACAGACAACGGACTCGTCCTTGGTCACAACCACGATGTCATCCCGTCATACGAGAAGTGCGAGAAACTGGAACATTGGAGGATTCCGCGGTGCTTCGACTTTCTCGCTCTCTCTTCCTTCTCTGATGTGCGGCCGAGAAATCGAAGCAAGACAAAGAGATGGCGATACCTATAGAAAGCGGAAGGGATGGAGAGAGACAGAGGGAAGGAGGTTAAGGTGCGATTTATCATCGGACTTTGTGGCCGGCGAATTCGCGGGATTGAGCGCGCGTATACCAGCGGAAGGACGCGCGATACGCTATATGTATAGCTAGCAGGATCTGGACAGCGGAACGGTCTGGCTCGTCTTGCGCATGTGTAGGTGCAACGAGCAGTTGAGCTGAGAGATACATGGATCAAGAAGTTGCGGTAAAGCGGACGAGAGAGAGGTAGAGAGAGAGTAGAAATTGCGGCGTTTGCTGGAGGGATACACCGACTAACTCACGGCGCGTTTTATGAATTGCTGGCTCCGGTATTGTGGGGTTAAACTGTATTGTATCTACGACTGTGAATTCAATGCCCAGGAAATGAATTTCTCAGCGTAAGACTTTGCGCGTGTAATGTAGAAAATTATAGCGTTTATTTGAAATCAAAATTACGAAAATTTTCTAAAAAAAAAGTTACTATAACAGTGGTTTCTGTTGCAATATTTTTACTTCTTATTATTGATCTTTTTTGAATTCAATATATAAATTGTAGTACGCACAAATTGATGTTTGTAGAGAATATATATATATTATACACACAAACAAAATTAAATGCTTTCTTTCAAACTCGTGTATGTGAAAAACATTAAACATCAAGAAAAGAAGGTTTTGGCAAAAATAACTGTTACCTACGAGTTGCTCGAAATCTTTACACACTCTTAACGCTACTTCGACTTTGATTGATCAGCCAATTAAAGGCTAAAACGTATACAAATACAAATGAATATCTATTTTCTGAGAATAATAGGTTGTATATAGATTTTTTTATGAAATGAATAGAAATGGATTATCCATTTTCTAGTATCTCTTTTAAACACAATGTTTAATAACCCTTCTCGGTACAGTAATGACGTATCTACTTTCATTTTCATGTCAGAAAATTGCATCAAGTTACATACATAAATATATATGTATTATTACAAAAATATAGTTTTCTATTCGAATATAACATATTTTTTATCGCCTCTTTCCATTCAGACAACCAATACAAGAAAACATCGAAATGATAAATGCATTACAATAGACACGCACCAGTGTCTCATACATCCTATTCTCCATTCATCTCTCGAAACCTATTGGGTATAAAATATTATCATCAATGGCCATTTATGTCCCACGACATCGTCATCAACACCCCACTTCCATTACATAATTCCCTACCCATTTCTCCTTTCCCAACAATAGTCCGCCCCCTTTCTTACTTTGTATGCCAGTATATTTTTTGTCTCGCTTTGTATAGACGAAATTTTTGCATCCTGCATAACAAAGAAGCACCTCCCCTCCGCGCTCGAGGAGAATAAAAGAAAGAAAATGGAAATGGCATTCGAGAAGATAAAGAAAACGAGGATCTAGCGAGGAAAATGAGCGATTCCGCGACTACTTTAAAGGGCTCGCGACGTTGCCGGATAAGAGACAGAGGAATTCGCCGGCGGTCGAATGAGAAAATATCGTCGTCGTCGTCGTCGTCTTCGAGGCAGGGAAAAGATCAGGAAGAGTAAAGGAAAAAAAATCAACGAGTCCGCCGCGCGTCTCGACGTCTCTCTCTCTCGCTCTCTCTCTGCCATTTCTCCTCGCAACTTTTGCGCGCGTAGGAGGCAAAGCCGTATCAATCACGTGAAAAGAAGGATCAGAAGACGAGCATCCCAGGGATCGTGCGTGCATGTATGTGTGTGTTGGGGGTGGATGGGTGGGTGTACGAGTGCGTCGACGATAAATCAGAGGAGGACGGAGAGAACGAAAAAAGTTGCGGAGTGGCGTGCCAGAGATGAAAGTCTTGGCTTTAGTGCGTGACTGTCACATAGTATACGCGAGAAATGGAAACTCGATGGGACGTGAGCGCGCGAACGTACGTTTTCCAGTGTATATCTTTTATGCGCGCATGCGCGCGCACGTCGGCTGCGAAGGGACGAGAAAGAGACAGAGGCGGAAATTCGAGCTCTCTGTTTCATTTTACGCGGATAAGCAGATTTTGAGCCCGATGGCTTGTGTGTATGGAAATGGATAAAAGTCCCTCCCTCCTCTACTCCCTCGCGCTCTGCGCCGTATTGATTTCTTTTCTTTTCCTCTGTTGTGTAAACTCGAGTTATTGAAATTGTATTGTGCTATGTTTTGCACTGCTAATCTTTTGATCTGCGAATTTTTACGAATTAACCCTAGTGCGATTCTGTTTTCGTAAACGAGAAGTATACGCGTGCTGCTTTCTCAACAAGGTTGCTTTGGGACAGTAAAAGAAGTTTTCGACACAAAAATCTGCCCTTTTTGAGAAAATCTTTGTTCGTACCTGCGAATATGTATATGTGTGTAAAAGATTAACTAATTTTTATGAAACACAGACATACATCAAATAATAAAAATAATCTATTGTTCTGTAAGTTTTAGGTCAAAGTTTAAGTCGTTATTGCGTAATTTGTTATTCTTCGAATCAATAGTTGTGGAATGGATAGTTGAATGGAATGATAAATTAAGTTCGAGAAAGGTATTAAGAGGCAATCAATTTTTCATTCCATTGTTAATTTCATGGAAATAATAATAAATTAAGTCCGAGGAAGCTAAGTCTAAATAAATTGGTAGCGGTTTTTTCTTAAATAGAGTTTATATCTCTCAATTATCTCAATGATGAGTGAATAACGAATATCAACTAAATCATTATAATGGACTAATTTATCAACTTATGATGAGAAATCAACCATTCTATGTAAATAGATTTCTATTGTAATATAGAATAATAAATAAATGATATGGGAATATATATACAATACACGAAAATATATACATCATTCAATAATAAAAGAATTACTATAAATGTGCAAGAAAAAAGAAATGTGAAAACGAAATCATTCGATACGTTTTTATACATCAAGCGCTATTTTGAAAATTTATCGAAACGTATTTCGAACCAATAAAGCACCCCATGCTTCGCGCGAGCTACAGATTTAATCTTTACAGGCGCTGCTCCTCCTCCGCATCCGTGAAGAACTTCCCAATCTCTTCGACGAAAACCGCCTAGAGACATCAGCTAGCGCATGGGCCTGGTGGAAGGGGCAACAGAACGTTCGCGAAGGGGCGCGCGCGCGAGAGAGAAAAAGTGTCCACGAGAGGGCAATCTCGAGGCGCGAAGTGCTCTATTTCAGCCTTTCTCCAGCCGAAGTGGAAGTGCTCGGTATGGGAATAGCGCCAATTGTGCCGGGGCTCCGCCGCGCCGCCCGGGCAACTGACTTATCGCCCGCGCGCCTCGCGCCCCGTCCCAATTGGCTCGCCGAGATATTGCCAAAATAAGACGAGCGAACTCGAAAGTTTCGATCGTTCGCCGTTATGTGTGGGTGTGTGTATATACACGTCTCGCCTTCCGGGGATCATACGCCGGGACTGTTATGGCCGGCTGTTAGGCCTCGATGACGAGGAGTAAACAGCCGGGAATGCGCGAATTACGAGGGCCCGGGAATATATGGTGCGTATATATATAATATGTGTATGTGTGAGTGTTTATGTATACATCCTCGTAATATAGGCGCTCCCGTCGACGCTTTGTTATGATGCAGAAGAGCGGCCAGTTTACGAGGCACAGTTTTTAGAGAGAGGGAGAGAGAGAGAGAGAGCGAGGGTGGAGGGTGGAAGGTCGTTTGCCCGGAAGCCAGTCTTGTCCGCTCGCATAAATTTAGTAAGTTTATAATTGTCGAGCGTGCGAGCTTTTGGAGTTTCAAGCGTGAGCCGGTTAGAGCATCATTGAGCTTAAATTACGGAGTAATTCGGTGATTATGGCTTCATAGAAGTGAGTTCTGGTCAGTGGAGGTTGGAGGGGGAAATCCGATATTAGAATTTGTTGTTTGCTGTTAAAAAGAACATTTTATACGTAAATAAATCAAGTAAATAGTATACTATTATATTTATGTTACGTATAAAAACTTTTTTTAGAGAGTAAATATCGCTTTTACGAAAATGTAAAACGTTCATTTGGCTATTGCTACGAAATTGCGGGGATATTGATATTAATGTATGCCGTGTGAGCAATTTTTCGGTATTTTCGAAAACATGCTTTAATGCGTGTAAATAACTCATTTTAGATCACCTTTCCTTAGTCAGAATTTCATCAAGTATTTAATACTAATGGGGGAAATATTATCCTCTTAAAATAGTAGGGCTTTTAAAATAATAATTCCCTGCATAATAATTATATGATTATGTATATGAATTTTAGATAACGTGCTTAATCTCCGCTGCGAAAGTAAAATCCAATAAATTGCAAAGTTTGAATAGACTTTTAGGATTAAGATTTGCTAATTCACGAATGAGCATATTAACCGTATTAATTAAAGTGTTTTCGCTTACTTGCCATTATGGCAACGATCCCGCTGAATTTTTTTCATAGTGGCCAATAGTATCAGAGCAACTTTGAATCGTCTAGAGCAAAGTTCGTTCCACTTGCATATTTTATGCTTAAGCTCTTGCTGCACAATAAGCTGCAAAAAGCATGCTATTTTCTTCTTGGAATTTTAATATCCGTTAAACTGGTTCCGCTCGTTGGAGCAAGGGAAAAAGAAGCTTTTCTACTCGCGCGTACACAAGATGCTATTTTTAAAATACCCCCGACATCCTCTCGAATCCCTTTAACTTTATAATACGATTTGCCTCTTAAAATATCGAGGCACGGCGGCCACCGAATTTTCAAGCTCCTATATGCCTTGCTTGAATATCTTTAAATTGTTTTCTTTCCTTCCCCATCGCTTTCCTGCTCGCGCTGCTTTTCCCGAGGCTTGTCACGAGCCATCACGCAGCAGAAAAGGGCCAAGTAACGATCCTGCCCTTTTTTTTCTTTCTACGTGACGTAAATTTGATTGATCGTGGCGTGGGCGCACGAGGACTTTGCTTCATGCAAATTAGTCTCTGAAAGCTTAACGACTATCTACCTAGGCTCTGGAATATAACTTCGTCATATTTTACTATATTAAATTTTTTATGTTTTACAAAACATTTGGCTTAAAGGCATAAAAATTATTTTTAGTTTATGCAAACATTTTATATTAATTCTTTTATATTTATATTTTATTTTATATTCATTTCTCATCTTATCGGTTTTAATAATTTTCCAAATAAAATGACAAATATTAACTGAGCTTTATTAAACAAAAAATTTGTTTTAATTTATTTTATTTTTTTAACAATATTGCATTACAAACATGTATAATAAATAATAATAAAAATGTTAATGATCAGATATTTCAATATGGTCTGTTACAAATTAAAATTTAATTTTTTTGTTGATTCAAATAAGCTTGTTTATTTAAAAATATTAGCAAGATATTTTTATGTCTAATATTATTTGGTACGTGACATTTTTTCTGAATTTACATAAAAATGCGAGTTATATAGCACAGCGGGGAATTGAATAAATTCTAGTCGCCGGCGAACACGGCATAAAAGTGTAACGGCAGACATTTTTTTTTCTTATCTTCACATCTATCGATTATTTGATCAACTGGAGTACCTAACGCGCAGGACTCCGTTCAACCCATGAACTCGCCTAGTCGCTCGGAATTTTTCGAATTATATTCCGCAGGAAATATTGTTATCCGATGCTACTACGGTAGAACTCGATAATCCTTTTTTATTTACTTGTTCGAAATATTTAGTGTATGTTATAGACGAGGTATTTGTTCCTGTTTATATTGTAAGATTTTTTTATCATTTATATAAATAAAAATTATCACTTTTATTAAACTGTAATAAGTATACGTAAAATGAAGTAACAATAAAGATATGTAATCTAAGAGTTACTTGTGAATAAATCAGACCCGCTTTTTATAATAGCAAAGTTTTGTCCATTATATTTTCTTCATTGCCTTATTTTAGATAGTTGTAAAAAAATATTACGAACATCAATTTAGCCGCGAACTTTTCTGACGCATCTTGATATTTACATCATATATTTGCGAAAAAATCAATATCACCTTATTGTTTTCGCGGGGTCATCCGAAAATATGCGTAGACATAATGCTTATAAATATTTGTATGCGATCAGTATCTTAAAACTTTTCTTTTCAAATAAAAATTGTTATACAATTCACTATACTTTTGTTATTGTTAACAAATTCGATATTTTAATAAGATTGATTTTTGTTTAAATAAACGAAACAATTACAACTACGCAAATGTCGACAGCACTGTAAATACAGGCATTTCAAACGATTATTTTTATTTTTTAGTAATAGAAGTCGTTGGTAAATGTAGGCCAATCAAGAGTAATCCATTTATTTGAAGTTATTTAAAAAAATGATATTTTGTACCTTAACACTGCCATAGCATTAATTTATAACCAGGGTATGTCGTTGTACTTTGGAAAATTTTATTATCCCAAAGTTACCAAGTAAACCGAGAAATCAGAAACAAACCAGTTCAATCATTCACGCTGCAGACTTTGCCTACCTCCCTCTCCCTCCCTCTCTCCACACTCTCTCACTCTCTGTCGGATGTATCTCCGAAGTGTAATACCCGTACATTAGCGGCTGAGCGAAGGAACGCTACGTCACACGCACGCACCCGAGGCGTATATATCTGTATATAGCGTCGGCCGCTTTTCCGTCGAGCTCGCATAATTAATCACGGCTCCGCGCTCGGCACATATATGTGTGTATATACTCAGCATGCGCCCACGGCCCCACACCTCGGCCATGATCCGAGCGGTCATTTATGCAGTAGTTACCGGCCCGCCGGATTCCGCCGCGCGGCGCAGTAGTCCTAATCCGGTACACGTCAGACACGATACGGGTGCGTTTGACGCTCGGCGTTGGGCGCTCGCTCTCTCTCTCTCTCACTTCCGTGATCCGCTTATATCTTCTCATGCGAAAGACGGCGATTCAACATGGCGGCGAAGCCCGCGGGAGTTTCCGTGCATGCGTGACGATACCGAAGAATTTTACCGTATATTACGCGCGCATGGTTGATGCTGTTTTTTGCGATGGACGGAGGCAGCTAGTGCGGACATAAAGTCGCCGGCAGAGATATTTCTTTTTCTTACATTGAAAATATGCTGATGCAGTGGAAAGTTATTTGTGCGCAATGCAATTTTTGTTTTTCCGTCCGACGTGGAAGACGTGAAATTCGATATGAGTCTTCGTTACTACTGTCGAAGGACGAGGGGTTATAGGGTCCTGCAAGTTGTAAAAAATGTTGGGCTATACTTGTCGATACTATTTTCGTTGATTAAAATATTTACGCCAAAACCTTGTGTTTGAAAGTTGTTGAATTTTTAATCAAAATTTCCGAACGACAGAGAATATCAAACAGCTTTCAAGCGTCTAAGTTCATATACATAACTTTTGTGTGTAAACAGTTTATTGGCGATTTTTCTCTTATAAAACTACACACGTTCGAAAAAAAAAAATTTCCGCGTAAAAAACTATCGTTGGTCGCCAACTTCATTGCTTAAAAGTTATCCAAACTTATTTCCCAGTTCGAAATCGTTCAAGTACAGCAATATTATCTCGCCATCGACATACGTCGACCGTGAATGAAATTCTTCCTTATCGCCGCGAATTTCACGCAAATCCTCATATATATCACCATAAAAACAATCGGTCGGGCGCGCACGCGATAATCGCATAAGAAAATTTAATTTGACCGAGGGGCCGGCGAATAACGAATTACGATTGGCCCCAGAGCGGAGCGGCATGTGTATCCCCCCCGCTGAACGCGCGCTAACGACAAGTATAAGCGATCGCGGCGTACCCAGCCGACCGCAGCAATTCCTCGGCCAATTAATTCACTCGCTCGAACCGGCGCCATACTTCGATCCTATAAATAACGCGCGCGGCCGCGCGCTGCCCCCTTTTGCAGCCGATTCAGCGAAATCCGGCGCACCCCTGCTGTTGCTGGCAGTGCGCGTTTAAGAAAAAAAAAAAAAAAAAAACTAAAGAAAAACGAACGAACGGAACGTATGCGGAAAGTGCTGATTAAAATGTGTTCAAATATGGTTTAGCCGATCGAGCGAGCAATTTCAATTTAGTCGTCGCGCGCGTACGCGTGTGAGGGCTAACGCGTGTTTTACGAGGCCGTTTACCGGGAGATTTACACAATGGTGGTTTAGAGGGAGAAAGGCGGCGGTGGGAATCGATGAGCGCGAATATGGCTGGTAAATTTTACAGCGTGTCTCGAATGAATTTTAGAGTAAGAGTACATGGGCAATTTTAAAAGACTTTTAACTGTTAGCTGCATATCCATAATAATTACATTAGTTGGTAATGAAAATAATTATTTCTTTTTTTGTTTTGCTTATATATACCTATACTCTTTGTAATATGTTCACATAATTAACTCTATTATATACTAGAGTTATAACTGTATAAGTATAATAAACGTCGCAATAAATCTTTCTATACCTACGGGTTTTACGATCACTCTGAAGTAGATACACGAAGAAAAATTTTGTACTAAAAATTACTATTCTTTAATTCTCATCAATTCTCATCAAAATTACTACAATGTATAGTAAAAATTGCTATTTATATAGTAAAAATTGAAAAAAATAGCAATTTTT